>JAHKKF010519158.1:0-10146 GCA_019740295.1 Labeo calbasu | reverse complement strand
ATGCGCATCCATCAACAGAAACACACATTAGCCGAACCCTGTTTGTTTTACGTGTTGTTATATAAAACATATTACTGATGCGTTGTCAGATTAAAGTTCTGGTGCGCACCGAACCGTGGGAGGAGAACGGGACGGTTCGGGTTTTTACCGAGAACCGTTGCACCCCTAATATATATATATATATATATATTTCAACCCTCATTCTGACCCTCTGTCTAAAACAACCTGTTTTAGGGGCGGGTCCTTTAGGACTTGTCAGTAATCACCCAGTGTTATGATTTGCTAACGCCGTTGCATTGGTAACCGTGTCAGTGCCCCCTCAGTATTAAATTTGAGTGTTTTGACAACATGATCAAAATGAAACTGTCAGTTCCAGACAAAGCATTATGAAATCATTTACTTACAGTTTGTGATGCAGCTGCAGTCAGATCTATAGTAGTCAACATTTTAGGTGGATCGAAAAAGTTAATCAGTTTTCCTAAGACAAGAACAGGTACTGTTTTGGTTTTAGGACAACTTTGATGAAAGATTTTGGTCCACTTCAAAAGTTGACTACTGTAGTACCGCTTCATCTTCAACAAATGTTTCTTTGTGAATTGTCCATGACACCGTGCCTCGTTTACAAAAACAAAATTCTATGAACAATCCTCTGACATGATCCGAGATGGCACTAAAAATAAACTATCCACTTGTGCCTTACACTGGGAACCTTCTGATATCTGTACAAAGACGCAAACGAGATGTTTAAACCAAACGCATTAAAGCAAACATTCTTTCACTCAGTTTGTCCTATTGACGACAGACTAAAGCGCATGGACTGTGTCCAAAAGTGGACGTGCATCTGCAGTGATTGTAATTTCTATTTGCTTTTGACGCGACTCGACGCTCTCATTCAGCGTTTTCACGTAATCCGCCGTAGAACCTGAACACCATTGGGTGAGGCCTATCGTGAGAAGATGATTATTCGTTACTGTCTTGCTCTGGAGGTGGTGCTTATGCAAACGACTGCAAGGATGTAATACAAGGATGTATTAAGCATACAAAAACCTCTTCTATGTCAAAATGTCATGACCTCTTTAATTTCTCAGTCTGTGTTAATCATGGACATCTCTGTTACTAGATGTTACAAGTCAGGAGAGTATAGAGAGCGCTGCGTCTGAGGTGGAAAAGCTTGTTCAAGAGGAGGGTCTCAACTGTCTCATCAACAATGCTGGAATTAATGTAGTTGCCAACCTTGAGACAGTCACTGCAGACAAGATGTTGAAAAACTTCCATACCAACTCTGTTGCTCCGTTGATGATCACCAAGGTTTCATTTCGCAAATTAAGTCTACAACAATATATGCACATATGTATTCTCAAAACAAATGTCTGAAAACGTTCTGACTTACTGAACTTGTCCCGCAGGCCGTGCTCCCACTGCTGAAGCGAGCAGCTGCAAAGGGAACTGGGATGGGCATCCACAGAGCAGCAGTCATCAACATGACGTCCCTACTGGGTTCAATCGAGCTTTACTGGGGTGATCGTGCCAACAGTTTCAAATGGTACCCCTACAGAACATCAAAGGTTTGTGAGGTTTGAGCTTCATGTTAAGATAAAAGATTTAATTGCTAGGGTAGACGTCTGTGAACATATCAGCTGAGATACTGAGTTGCATTTGCTTTATATCAGAGTGCACTAAATATGGTCACCAGATGCTTGGCAGTAGACCTGGAGGCAGATGGGATCTTGTGTATGGCTCTGCATCCAGGCTGGGTTCGCACCGATATGGGTGGACCTGACGTGAGTCTCTTTCTTCTATCTGTTCTATCTGCTGTTACCAGACGTCCAAAACAAGTGATGGACTCTTATGGTTTGTTGAATGTTTTCTATACAGGCACCATTGAGTCCTGAGGAAAGCATTTCCTGTGTGTTGTCTGTGATTGGTGGTTTGACCGAAAAGGATCATGGGTCATTTCTTCACTACACTGGTGAACAACTACCCTGGTGATGCTGCAGATGGTTTTTAGACACAAGCAATAGACACTTTATTTTTGCTTTGTTATATGTATATATGTATTATATGCGCAGCTGAAGTCAAAAGTTTACATACACCTTACAGAAAAGAGGAATCAGACAATGCATTAAGAGCCGGGGGGTGAAAACTTTTTGAATTTGAAGATCTGGGTAAATTTAAGTTATTTTGTCCTCTGGGGAACATGTAAGTATCTTCTGTTGCTTTCAGAAGGGCAGCACTAAATGAAAAAAAAAAATATGATATTTAGGCAAAATAAGAAAAATGTACACATCCTCATTCCATTCAAAAGTTTACACCCCTTGCTCTTAATGCATTGTGTTTCTTTCTGAAGCGTTAGTGAGCGTTTGAACCTTGTGTAACATTTGCATATATTATTTCCCTTGGTGCACTATATGCAAACATCTTTTATGTGAAATATTTTATTCAGGTCAGTACTAAATAAAAAAAAATAGCTTGCATTTTGTATGATCCCTCTTGTTTTGGTAAAATAATTAACGTTTTGCAGATTCTAAACTTTTGACCTCATCTGTATGTACAATGTGTATTTACATATTTAATAAGCAACATTCTAGTTCAGGGTTTTTTTTTTCCTGCTTATGAAATGTATGTTGAATGTAACAGCAATCAGAGTGGCTAATATTAAATTGTGACATATTGGCATTTAAATGATAATAACATCATGTCTAGAAAATAATGAAAAACTTTAAACCACTTTTTCTTGTTTAACTGCAACAAACAGCCACAATTCTGAATGTTATTCACAATTTAAGCTATCTTTATGAATTACAGCAGGGTATGGACATGAAAAACTACCTTTCATCCTATTTATCATATATTTTTTAAGTTGTAGGATGCGTTTTATATTAAAGGTTGTATTGACATTAAATGAGTTTGCTATTATTGTTAACACCAAATTAAAAAAAACTGTATATGTATGAATAAAGCTGTGTTTAGTAACATGTTTCGAATATTCTGATTTGCTTTTCTAATAACTGTGTTTCTTGGTGACAAAATAGCTATTTCTTTACACAAATTTGAAGACATAACTGTTTTCTTATACACACATGCAGCCTTTCAAGTACATAAACAGTCCATATCTTTATATTTAGCTGTATCTCACTGCACAGTGAGATAATTATTTCATCATAACAATCATCATCTGATTTTTCATGTAGAATATGACTTTTCTATGAATACTGAGGCAAATGGAGGTTCTCCCAGTTACAATACTGACACTCTTTTCCACAAGCAATAATCTAATCTTACAAGCTGTGGATATTTGGATACAGGCAGTGATAAACTAGCCATTGAATTTGCACGGTGTAGCAGGCTAGTGCAGAGAGCAATTCTACATTTGCAAGCGAAAAACATATCCACCTTAAGTTTCAGCTAAGCTTCTTGAACGCAGCGTATATGAAGCCTGTTTAATGAACAAGTGCTCAAACAGGTTTGCTCTTATGTTTGCTGATCATCTGTCAGGTGATCACTGTCAACTATATCTCAATATGGATCCACTCCGGTCGTAGTTCATTCCCAAAATGGAACTAATGGAGGAAAATTAAAGCTTTAAAAGGTAAGGTTTCTGCCTTTGGTTCTTTTAATAAGTGCTCTCCTTTTTAAAATACACTTAATATGCCTAAACCTGCAAGAATCCACCCTTGTCTTTGCCTGGGAAGTATCTCAAAACAGACATATTTTATGCTTTATATAGTAAAGATTCTTATCAGGCTAAATAAGAATTTGAACCAATATCAACAAACCCAATAAAATACTTTATGTTCTTCTTTTCCAGGTCCATACATGGCAGAAAGACATGATTATCATTGCCATTTTGGGTTTGTCCTTCGGAGGAATTCACCTGTCATTCTCAGAGGAATTGGAATATGGTATTTTGGGCATATCTGTTGTCCTTTTCCTTATGGCCTTTTGCCTTCTGATATGGCAAATTTACCGCTTCTGTACACAGATTCCTGTTTCACAAAGACCTGGTAAGTTTTCATGCAAATGAATTGCTTGATTTTTATATTTGACCTAATATTGCACAAGATTAGTCATATTGCTATTAACAGTTGTAGTTTTAGATAAGCATTTAGTATGTGTGGTTTAGATGTTATTATTTGTTATATCTACAGTACTGTTCAAAAGTTTGACGTCATTAAGATTTTGTTGTCGAATACTTGAAAAAAGTACTTTTATTGAGAAAGGATGCACTTAATTGGTCAAAGTAAACAGTGATGACATTTATAATGTTACAAAAGTACATAAATACATTGTTCTTTTAAACTTTCTAATCATTAAAGAAATAAAATGTATTATGGTTTAAAATACTGATAACAAAACAGTGTCTTAAAATCCAAATCAGCATATTAGAATGATTTCTGAAGGATCAGGTGACACTAAAGACTTAAATATATGCTTTTATTGCATTTGTGATCAAATGAAGTCTTGGTTAGCACGTTACATGAGAGACTTCTTTTAAAAACATTACAAATCTTACTGGCCCATAACTTTTGAACAGTATGTCTAATAATAAGGTACAGAACAGATGCTAACTGGATTTATGCAGAATAGCTATCAACATCTATTTGATTCCAGTGAATATTTTGTTAGCAGATAGCTTGTTGGCTAGGAGTGGAGGTTTTCAGTATGCTACACAAACAAATGACGCTAAGGTAAGATTCATCACTTGAAATGCATCCATTTTGTACTGTGTTTGCTTCCTTAGTGTTTGCTTGCTCTGACCTAGATCAAACAAAATAGATTAAAAACATGTTTCACAGATGGTTTGCTTCGGTTGCCAACCGCATGTGTGTATTTCTAAATATCCAATAAGACTATGACTACACTAAACCAGATACACGCTCTATCCATCAGATGGAGGTTTTTTATGAGGAAATGAGCCACCGCCTGTCCCCTGGCACCTCTAACATGGGCAGTACTTTAGATCTAGCAAGCATGGAAGATCTGGAAGAGGAGAACATCCAGGGATCTCTGCGCTTTTCACTCTTCTACGATCAGCTGCAGTCCAAACTGGTGGTGACCATACTGGACGCCCAGGATCTGGCCGTGCGAGAGTTCAGCAACAGCGTGGACCCGTTTGTTTGGGTGCGTTTGCTGTGGGCAGAAAGAGAGGATGAGGAGCAGAGCTCAATGCAGTGTGTTCTGGACGAATGGCAGACACGTCTGGTAAAAAAGAGCTGCAGTCCTGTGTTTGGAGATCAGTTCTCATGCATTCTAGCTGAGGAGGAAGTATCAAGAGTCACTGTTAGATTTGAGGTACGTAATGGGCCTTGCATCCTATTTTATCGTGATGTGGTAATTCACTTTAGATTGTTTCTTTTAGGTTAGGGATTTTGATAAATATTCAAGACATGGAGTTCTAGGAGAGGCCCGTGCTGCCCTAAACCGTCTGAAGCTCTCATATCCCCTGGAGTTAAGAGAGGATCTGCAAATACCCAAGAAAGTAAGTTTTATCCAATAATAACAAATTGGAAATTAAGGCTACGTTCATACTATCAGTTTTTGGGATTGACAACCGCATTAATTTACAGGTGTGAGTCTCTAAGTGTCCCGTTCACACAGCAGCTTACAGAAGCGTCTCGAATACTGTCTATATGAAAGTGTGACGGGAGTCAAGCCCGTATTCCTTACAAGTAACCATAGCAACACAGACCAAAGTAATAGGGACTTTAAGCAGCAGCTTCCAATGGAACAGCTACGATGACCGGAAGTAGGCTGTAACCCCGCCGTAGCCGAGAACGTAAAAATCATTAAGCAATTAGGTGCTGATGCCAACAGCAGACATATCTTTGTACAAATGAAAACATCGTTAAAATTGGCTTAAGTTGAAAACATATCAACACGGATTAAATGAATGACTAATGGTAGAATCATATACTGATGGAATTACAGTGGTATAAATTATAAAAAATAACATTTATCTACTTAATCTGTCACGTTGTAAAGACTACGGCAAACCAGCTGTTCTCCCGTAGTAGACGGCTACAGTAGAACGTCAAGNAGTGGCAGTTAAAGTCGTGAACGCGCAGTATGACGTTGGAATGCCGTTGCAGTTCCATCTGTGGCTGCTGCTTAAAGTCCCTAATATCAAAGATGACGACGCGCACAAAACTGAAAGTCTTATTACTTTCTGACACGACAAGAGCCCATATGAGCAGCGAGTTCATCCATCAAACCTTAATTAACCGACAACCGTTTTAAATTTGGGTGGAGAGTGGAGAATTTGAGTTGAGTGCAAAACAAAAAACTGACGGGAGCGGCTCCGGTTGACGTACAGCTCATTTCTCTGTCGCTGCAAGTTACCGAAACCACAAATTAAAGCACGCATCGCACGTTAGAAACGCGTTTGTGCGGAAGAGCGGCTCTCTCGCATTGTATGATGTGACAGACAACTAGTTGTCCAGTCCTGTTCCGTTCACACAGCGCGTGTGTTCCGAGAATGCAGTTGGGAGTCCTTAAAATTTACGGGTGTGAGTTCGGTTATAAAATACGGTTGTCTCACCCGTAAATAACAGTACTGTGTGTGAACGTAACCTAAGGACTCAAATACAGGACTGACAATCCTATTCTGCTGCTGTGTGAACGTGGCCTATGATATGAGGAACAACTGGTACGTTTTCTGTGTAGGACATGGTTGGTGAGGCACTGCTCTCTTTGAAATACTTGCCTACATCTCAGAGACTGGAGGTGGGAGTGCTGAAGATCCGTACAGTATGTCATCCCAAAAAGACTATGAGAGGTGAGGCATAATAAGTGTAAATTGTAAGTGGAATTGTTGAAGAGCATTCGAAACTACTTATAGCCTTGTAAAAATTAAAGGGTTTACCCCAACATTTAAATTCTGTCGTTAATTACTCACCCTCATGTCGTTCCAAACCCGTAAGACTTTGTTTATCTTCATAACACAAATGAAGATATTTTTGATGAAATCCGAGAGCTTTCTGACCCTGCATAGACAGCAACGCATAATAAATGACGTCAGATTACTTTCAATTATTTTTAAAGTGTTTGTTGATTGTACTCGCAGCTCTATATGCCAGAACCAGTGTTACCTGCAACCACTGCAAGCTTCGACATCAGAGGACAGCACAGAAGAAGCGCTGGGAGGTGACTGTGTTCAATGAGGTCCTGACCTTTGTGTTGCCAGATCAACAAATTAGAGAGTGCACCATTATAGTGTCTGTTTACGAAATTCAGCCTTCAAAGAAGTCTTTCAAGCGTTTGATTGGTCACATCCACATTAAAAAGGGCAAGACCTCCGAAAATGAGCACTGGACGCTGATGATGCAATCACTACGACAGCCAATCGCTAAGTGGCATTTAATCTTCATCTGAATACTCTTTATGTTTACTGACGCATGCACACGCTTTCATTTCCTGAGGTGGGAGGTCGTACTTCCGTCTTTTGTGTGGGTTTACAGGTTGGAATGTGGAAACCTATGCGCTGTCAAAAAAAATGTTGAATCTGGTTGCTCATTGGGTTTAAAACACTTTGAAAGACGATAAAGGTTTTAATGTGTGTTTCTTTAACTATGTAATTACTTACCCCCTTGTCATCCAAGATGTTCATGTCTTTCTTTCTTTCTTCAGTCATAAATAAATTATGTTTTTGAAGCAGAACATTTCAGGATTTCTCCCCATATAGTGGACTTCTATGGTGCCCCCAAATTTGAACTTCCAAAATGCAGCTTCAAAGGGCTATAAACAATCCTGCCAAGGTAAAAGGGTCTAGTGAAACGATTGGTTATTTTCTAAAAAAACGTACAATTTATATGCTTTTTAACCTCAAATGCCTGTTTTGCCTAGCTCTGCGTGAACTCTGAGTATTCTGGTTCATGACAGTTAGGGTAGGTCAGAAAACTCCCATCTCATTTTCTCCTCCAACTTTAAAATCATCTTACATAGCTGTTTTACCTTTTTTTTGTAAGKGGCGTTTGATTAGCTTTGCACGTATGACCTACCCTAACTTTCTTAAACCGGAGTTCACGCAGAGCTAGGCAAAATGGGCATTTGAGGTTAAAAAGCATATAAATTGTCTTTTCTTTTTTTTTTTTTTTAAAGAAAATCACTGATCGTTCACTAGAAGTCCCTTCTTCCTCAGCTGGGATCGCTAGAGCTCTTTGAACCTGCATTTGAACTACATTTTGGAAGTTCAAACTCAGGGGCACCATAGAAGTCCACTATATGGAGAGACATCCTGAAATATTTTCCTTAGAAAACATAATTTTTTATGACTGAAGAAAGAAAGACATGAACATCTCATGAACATCTTAGGGGGTGAGTACATTTTTGTTCTGGAACTTCTCCTTTAAAACTCACTAACTTTCACTAGTATTTGTTTTTTAAACTAACAATATACCTGCCTTAGGTTCATCTCAAATAATTACTGTTAGCATATTTTGTCCTGCTAAGGTTAATTTCATTGCTGCCATTTAATGTATTCTAAATACAAACTAGTCATTTTTACATCCTTTGCTTCATTTAGAGCTTGTTCGGAAATGATGCACAATAAAAGATTCAATTCAAAAGCGATATTTACCTCGCTTTTTCATTTTCAAACCACATCGTGTCTCTTCTCAGGCATGCTCTTCACTGACACTGCTTTCGGTGTTTAAAAACAAGTATGAACTTTAAAAAAGCTAGGCTACTAGCTAGTTCAATGTGGTGAAAATGTCAGTGCCTATATTTGGAAATATGTACTCGTTTATTCGTTATGATTGAATCCTTGTTTACCAAGCTAATTTAAATCAGCTGTATATTTTTGTTCTCGTATGACAAGGTTCAAACTATATCCACAAGATGGCTCTCTAACACTGAGACTAATCAAGCTTATCTTTTTTTTCACGTCAACACGTCAGACCTATGAACGAGCCATTTAAAATAGCTGGACTGAACTCCTGTTGTCTTTTTACGGAACAAATAAAGAGTTAAAATAAAGTTCATATATGATGACTTTCTCATACGAATGCGCCACCACAGTTCTAACAGATCAGAAGAGTTTTTGTCATTTGGCCAACTAAAATACAGACAAACGAGCACATTCAAATGTGATTCAGCAAGCCTGCAATGCATATTTAAATATTTAAATGACAGTAAACTGTCACCATTTTGGAATGAACAGAACAAGCATGTGATATCGTTCTTTCCAATCATCGCTCCACACTGAATGTGTCTATAATGAAGGATGTCTCACAGATGGATTTGTGCTGCACACATCACCCATCAGTTCCAGCCCACTGAAGCACTGGCTCACTGCTAAAATTGCAAAGCCAGACTCAGCACTTGAGAAGGCTGCGTCGTTAGTGTGATGCTAGGATAACAACGTTTGGAAGGAAAACAGACCCACACTACCATTTAAACAGATGAGCGTCTCAGTGGCACGTTTTTTTTTTTAGTTTTGGCCTGCCTCCAGATTGTTTGTTTGAAGTTACTGCCGAGCCACTGATCCAGTCATCTTGTAGACAAGTAGATAGTGAATTAAGGCAAACATCACGACTTTGACTCATAATGAGCGGGGATGAACAGATGTTACGGCACCTCCGCTGCTCAAGGCCATTCCCAGGCATTACGTCTCTCTCTCTTCAAGACTGTTCGGAAAACTGTTCCTCCCACAGTCTTGTTAATGAAAGTCACGATGGGATTTGGGGGGAAAGGGTGAGCATGGGAAATCTGGGGCCTTGAAAGGGAGGAATGCATTCCTCTTTTCTCACTTTTGTTTAAAACCACAATATTACTTGTCTTTTAAGAACCCAGCAGGTTTAAAAAAAAAAAAAAAACCCTCTGTGGTATGCGTTACGTTCTAACCATGAAATATTTTTCACATAAGTTTTTATTACATGAACTAGCTTCAATTATACAGATAAAAAAAAAATTGTGGGGGTGGGGGGTATTTAGGAACCTTGGTGAAAAAAAACAGCATATGCTGGTAGGCATGTTTTGATGCTGGGGTGCTGGTTAGGTATGTTCTGATGCTGGTTTAAGCTGGTCTTTTGCTGGTTTATGCCGGTCCAGCTTGACCAGCTTTACATTTACATCTGATAAGGGTTTCAGAAGTGGGTATTGCAAAATGGCTCAGTAGCGCCACCTATAAAATTTCAATGAGGTGCCCCT
>JAHKKF010519156.1:2015-18224 GCA_019740295.1 Labeo calbasu | reverse complement strand
TATTTTTAACAATATTTCTGTTTAGCTTTATTTTTATTTCAGTTTTTAAGTTTTAGTAATTTTGATGTGCCTTTGTCATTTTAATATTTTTTATATTTCTATTTAGATTTATTTTATTTTAATTTTGAGTTTAAGTTTTAGTAATTTTATGTGCTTGTCATTTTTATTATTAAAAAAAAATACTTTTATTTTAACTTTTTTATTTCAGTTTTAGTTTTAATATTCATGTAATTTGCTTTTATTTTTATATTTTTTAAGTTTATTTTTTATTTAAGTTTTAGAAACTTGGTTGTGCTTTTGTCATTTTATTATTGTTCTTAAAAATATTTCAGTTGAGCTATTTTTTTTATTTCACTTTTTAAGTTTTAGTGATTTTGATGTGCTTTTGTCATTTTTATTATTTTTAAAAAATATTTTGATTTAACTATTTTTTATTTCAGTTTTAGTTTTAATATTCATGAAACTTGCTTTGTTGTTTTTTTTTTTTCAGTTTTTTCAACATCAATTTATTTCAGATAGTTGCCAAAGTAACGTTTTATTTTTTTTTTAAGTATATAAGTTTAATATTTTCTTATAACATTTGTATTTTATTTCAGCTTTATTTGTAGATTTATTAGGTTTTAATAGTACTTAACACTGGTTGATATTTAACAGCTCTTATAGCGCCATCTAGAGGCCGTTGTGTGTTCCTACAGAAAACCTGAATGAAACTTTGTACTAAACAATGAAAAAACTCAGACATTCAAAAAGAAAAACTTTCATAGATTACAGAATGAAACTGCACAGCATCTAATGAACAAAAAAAGCAAACACTCATGAAGAGCGATCAGGTGTGTTTTACCTGGTCCGGTGTGTTTGAGTCTGAAGTTCTCGTCTGGAAATCTCGGACCATAGATGGACTTTCCTCCAGTTCCATTGTGGTTGGTAAAATCTCCTCCCTAAGAGGAACAAATGAATGTAAATCAAGGTAAACACATGAGCAGTACACGTGTTTTTCACTGAATCATATGTGATCACATGCATAAAGCATTTGAGACTTAAAATTAGCACATGTATGAAACCAAACGTCATCAAATGTGAAATTAGTCATGTGTGATTAATGCGGCTCTTCTGTAAGGACAGGATGAGCAGGTCATTAAAGGGATTTTGTTACATGAACACAATGCAACTGGTTACAATTTGTCCGTTTTGACCATTTCAAATTTCAGCAAGTTACACTGCGGTTTAATTAATACCATATTAAACATTACACCCAAATGCAGCGGAGTAATTGTCTTTATAATGCGGTATTTGACTATATTCAGGTGTTTCTGTGGACAGAGCATTAACTCAAAGCCAAGCCCAGCAGCGTAATAATGCAACTCATGCAGGCGTGTGTGATCTTGAAGAGGCTCAGCTCACCTGACACATGAACTGAGGAATCACTCTGTGGAAGATGGAGCCCTTGTATCCGAATCCATGTTCACCTGTGCACAAAGCTCGGAAATTCTCTAGAAAACATATGAAAGAAAACTCATGATTGACCCAAAATGATGCAAGATACATATATACATTCATATACACTCATATATACAGAATTGAAAAGACAAAATAATGAACATAAAGCATTTTCAAGTAGTTTACCTGCTGTTTTGGGCACAACATCCGCATTCAGCTAAAATTCAGGAAGAGAGTGAAAGGTCAATGAATGAAAAAAACCCTTAAAAACACTGTAACATAATCATTTTGCGAAGTAAGCACGCATAGAAACTACAGCTACATTTGATTGAACATCTAAATAATTTAGATGAAAATTTCCAGAAACAGAAACGCACTAAAGAATTGCACCGTGAAGCATTTTCGATCATTTATCACATGTTATGATAACGCTACTATGGCGAAGGCTGACCTTATGAATATTTAATTAGCTCAAGTCGCCGTTACTTTGTAATCTTCTTGTAGCGTGTAGTCACGCACTCTAATCAATATTCATAAACCTGCGAAGAATTGGTTGATTCGCTAACTGCGTAGACTCCGCCCTTTTTTCAGCCTATCAGACAAACTAACTAGGCGAACGTCGCGGAGCGTCATTAATATTCATAAGTCGAGCCTTCCGCATAGTAGAGTTCGTAAGTTCTCTCGCACTCACTTCGAAGGTGACTCTACCGAGCGGTTCGTTATCCGCCGCGATGTCGAAGAACACCACCGGGTTGTTGTTGGCTTGAGCTCCGGTGGCGTACATGCGCGCCGCGGTGAACGCCAGCGAACATAATTTAACCCGGTTACTGATGAATAACATGCTGATTCCGGTTTTCGACTCCTGCCGCCGCCGCTGACTTACAGACACACAGGAAGAGCTGAAGTGTCACACGGAAGCGTATAAGAGCGAGCGTGTGTATGCGCGCGCGCGCGTGCGTGTGTCAGTCACATGTTGATTCATAAACATACATAATAAACAAATACATGTGAATTTATTTAAAACAATTATAAGCATATGTAAGACATTATATTATATAATTATATATTTATAAAAATTATATAACATATAAAAATACAATTTTAAATGTTAAAATAATTAAATATAACTACATTTAAATAAAATGTGTACAATTTTAAATTGAGTTAAAAACTAAAATAAATACTAAATAAAAAATACGTCAGAAATGTAGCTATTATATAAATATAAAACACAAAAAGAAATACAGATATTTAAGTTTATGTCTACTATGACGTAAACCCTCAAATCAAATAAACCCTTAGACGCATGAATTGTAGTTTAAATTTTAGTCATTTTGTTGTGCTTTTGTCTTTTTTAGAATTAAAAAAAAATTCTGTTTAAATTTATTTTTTTTTTGTTTTTTAAACTAATGCTTTAAGTATTTTTTTAGTTTAAGTTTTAGTAATTTTGTTGTGCTTTTGTCTTTTTTATTATTTTTAAAAAATATTTTTATTTAAATTTATATTTAATATATATTTAGTTTTAAACTAATGCTTTTTTTAGTTTGTTTTAGCAATTTTGTTGTGCTTTTATTTGTTTCAACTAATATGTATTTTTTAGTTTATATTTTAGTAATTTTACTGTGCTTTTGTCATTTTTATTATTAGTAAAATAAATCTATTTAGGTTTATTTCAATTAAGTTTTAGTAATTTTGTTGTGCTTTAGTCATTTTTTATTATATATATATATATATATATATATATATATATATATATATATATTTTATTTAGCTCTATTTTTATTTCAGTTTAAGTTTTAATATTTATGTAACCAGCTTTTATTTTTTGATTATTTTTAATAATTTTGTTGTGCATTTTTATTCGAACTTTTAAAAAATCAGTTTCAGTTTTTTTGTAATTAAATTATCATAAATGATAAATTCTTAAGTTTTAGTAATTTCATAAGATACATTAATTATTAAATAAAAAATCAAAAATGTGGTTGAATATAAAATAGTTATAAAATTATAAAACACATAAATTATATTTACATAACCTAATATTATTACTATTAGTATATTAGATACAATGTAAAATGTGAAACTATAATAAAAAATATATAGTTTCTTTATTATATAAAATTATTATTTATTTATTTATTTATTTATTTATTTATTTATTTATTTACCATCATCAGCCAAGTTTCTGTTGTCATCAATTCACAATGTTGAGACATATTTAATTTCTTTTTTTAAAGACTTCAGTCCTGGCAAAAATGAAATTTGAACTGAATGTTAGTAAATGATTATCCACCGAAAGCAGTTCATGAACTCACAGAATCAATAATTCAGCTTAATAACACAAATATCAGTCAAAAGTGCATGGAGCTGGAGATTAAAGATGAGTTTATTGAGTTTTGGTTTGTTGAGGACAGAGTTTGTGTGAGCTGCTCACATTATCAAACCACATAGAGATCTGCAGGACCAAAGAATCACAACGAAATGCTTTATTTCCGCCTCACACAGTGTGAAAACGACAGCCGTGATCTCATGAGTCGCCATAAACATTTATCTTCACGGAGACGAACAGAAAACTCTTTTATTGTGTTCGTGAGATACGTCTTACGAGTCTAGAGTCTTCAGGACTTTAAAGCAGAATCAGATGTGGAGATGCAGCCTTAATGATTTCACAGATAAAAACGATTTCGAATCAGATATTAAAATCATCCGTCTCTTTCATAAAAAAGGGAAGACTCGTGTCACATATTTAAAAATTATTTGCACGTGTATATTTTTTTGCTACGCGATGTTTTCGTCAGAACAGGCATTAAAGTATAAGAACAATAAAAAATAATTTACCAAAACAAAAGAGCAAAAAATAATATTAAAACCAATTCAAATGGCCGTTAGCTTTTACATACAGCTGCCCTTTCTACAAATAAACAAACCTGTATAGATTTATTTCACATAAGGCTGTTATATTTACTTGTACATATTAACAATATTTCTCATATTAACATGAAACTCTGTATATCAATAAAATATCCCCAGCTGAGCCTCCGACAGCTTTTTTATTGGTTTCTTAAATGGAAGTGTATTTTTGGAGTGAAGATGGACACAGGCCGCGTTCACAATTACAAAACATTTTTTGCTGTATGATGCATAAAGTTTGAAAATCTAGTGGCGTTTTCACACACATTACTGTCATAACGACGAGATGAGTTTATGAAAGTCAAACTAGAACTCAGTTTTATGACAGTCCCAAAGAGATAAAAAAAAGTCAAAATTAGAACATAAATAAAAAATGACGTACTAATTCATATTTATAATAATTTCAACGTACTCTCTTAATTTTGACTTTTTATCTCATAATTACAACTTAGTATGTCAGAATTATATTACAATTATGACATAATTTCAACTTTTTTATCTCATAATTAACTTATGACAGTCCTAATTATGAGATAAAAAGTCAAAATTAGAACATAATTCAATTGGTGACATACTAATTCATAATTACGGGACTGAAAAACAAAATTACGATCACTTTTTTGCCTTTTTATCTTTTTTTTTCCATTTTTTTGTCATATTTTCGACTTTGACCTCACAATTATGACTGTTACAATTTCAAATTACTATCATAATTTTGACTTTTTATCTCGTAATTTCAAATTATAATTTCAACTTAGTATGTTATAATTTTGACTTAGCTCATAATTGTATTCATTTTGACTTTTATCTCATAATTATGACTTAGTCATAATTTCAACGTAGTATATCGTAATTTCAACTTTTTATTTTATAATTATGACACTATAATTTAAACTTCTTTATCTCATAATTGACTTGTCATAATTATGACATAGTCCTAATTATGAGATAAAAAGTCAAAATTACAACATACTAATTCATAATTGTCAAAAAACTAAATTATGATATCAGTTTTTTGCCTTTTTATCTCATAATTTTAACTTTTTGTAGCGTAATTCTGACTTTTTGTCATTTTTGACTTTTATGTCATATTTATCATAATTTTGACTTTTTATTTCATAATTTCAAATTTGATCTCATAATTATGACTTGTGTCAGAAATTTGACTTGGCTCATAATTATGTCATTATTCTGACTCGTAATTACGACTTATATAGTAATTTCATAATTTCAGCTTTTTATTTCATAATTATAACATCAACATTTTGACTTATCTCATAATTATGACATACTCAGTCCTAATTATGAGATAAAGTCAAAATTAGAACTTAAATCGAAATTATGACTTATTAATTCATAATTATGAGGCTTAAAAAAAAGCAAAATTATGATATAATGTTTTTTTTGCCTTTTTATCTCATAATTTTAACTTTTTGTAAATTTTGACGTAGCGTAATTCTGACTTTTGTCATATTTTCGGCTTTTATCTCATAGTTTGATGTAGTTATAATTTCAGCTTACTATGTCATAATTTTGACTTTTTATCTCATAATTTCAAATTTGTATTTCATAATTACGACATACGTCATAATTTTAGGTTAGTGTCATAATTCCAACTTTTTATTTTATAATTATGACATCATAATTATGACATACTAATTCATAATTATGAGACTAAAAAATAAAATTATGATATTAGTTTTTTTGTATGATTTGACTTGTCATAGTTATGACGTACTCAGTCCTAATTATGAGATAAAAAAGTTAAAATTATGACATACTAATTCATAATTACGAGAAAATTATTGTATTAGTTTTTTGACGTTTTATTTCATAATTTCAAATTTGATCTCATAATTATGACTTGTGTCATAAATTTGACTTGGTTCATAATTATGTCATTATTTTGACTTTTATCTCAGAATTACGTAATTTCATAATTTTAAATTTTTATTTCATAATTATCACGCCATAATTTCAACTTTTTAGTCTCACAATTGACTTGTAATCATGACTCAGTCCTAATTATGAGATAAAAAAAAGTCAGAATTAGAATATTAGTCAAAATTATGACATACTAATTCATAATTACGAGACTGAAAAAACAAAAACAAAATGATGATATAATCAGATTTTTTTGCCTTTTTATTGCACAATTTTACCTTTTTGTCAAGGTGTCGACATAGCATCAAAATTCTCCATTTTGTCATATTTTCGACTTTTATCTAATAATTATGATTTAGTCATAATTTCAACTGTCATCATTTTGACTTTTTACTCATAATTTCACATTTTATCTCAATTATAATTTAATTCATAATTTCAATTTAGTAAGTTATTTCAAATTTTGTCTTATAATTATGACTTTTGTCATAATTTTGATTTCTCATAATTATGATGTCATTTCATAAATATGACAAGACATTATTTCTATTTTTATCCCACAATTCACTTACAGTATGTCATTTTTTTGGATGATCTCATAATTATGATGTTATTATTTTGACCTTTATCTCATAATTTTAACTTAGTATGTCATAATTATCATAATTTCAACTTTTTTTTATCTCATAATTGACTCATTTTGACTTTTATCTCACAATTCTGACTTATAATTTCGATTTAGCATGTCATAATCAGACTTTTTATCTCATAATTGACTTTTTATGTAATCATTTTGACTTTTCATCTCATAATTATGACTTGACTGCATAAATGGCATGATTTTGTTTTCTTATGTGGCAGAAATGGGCTTAGTGAGCGGAAGAGATTTCTTTTAAAAGCATTAAGACCCCAAACTTTTGCATTAGGGTTCAGTATAGTACTGCATTCTGAACACAGCCCGTGTCTTTCACACTCTTATAATGAATATTCATGGAGAGAATAAACATGGATGACCAATCAAAACAAATGTATTCACAAATATTTACATGAGCTTCTTAAAAATGATACAACTGCATTATGAATAGTGAACTAGACGGATAATTGCACGGTGTGAGCTTGATTTCAGTTTTTCCCTTTACGTTTCCAAACAATGTGATTAGTTTGGAATAAGAGCTGTGCTTCGGTTGAACGTTTGAGAATTGCCACTGAAACGCTGCTGAACGTTATTAAAATGATGAATAAAAAGAGCTTATGAGACGTGGAGGAGTAACATGAACACAGTACAACAGCAGACGGGTGTTTGTCTGCTTCTTCGTATCAAAATCAAAGCGAGTAGAAAAATGCTACCACATGTATTGACCAGATTCACTCTCATGTGGTAAAAAAGACTGAATTTAGCTGCAAAGTTTTAAAAACAATGAGCGATCATCGAAATGCTTCCTGTCATTCTGACAGATAAAAACAAGGTATCCGGATGCAGAGATAATGGTTATTGTCGACGTCCGTCTGTCCACGCTGGTTTTGAAATCTGTAGTCTGTACAGGTAGAGGAAGTGACGGTAAGTGCATCTGTGTTTGTCAAGTATCGAGGAGCTGCTAGTCGAGGGTTTGACGTCTTAGTTATTCTCAAAGAGAGACAGCAGGTCGTCGTTGCTGCTGCTGGGAAGGTCTGGAGGATCCAGGTACGACAGAAGATCATCTGGATTCATCAGGTCTGGCAGCAGCTGCAGGAGAAAAAACAAGCAAAACAATTAAAACAGTTTCTCTCAGATTACAAACATACCAAACACTTATCGATCTTTTCTAATGTACATGTGTCTAGAGTCGGTCTGAACTCACATCTAAGGAGGCCTCGCGTATGTCTGCGCTGCTTTGACCTCCACACTGACCCTCCAGGTTGGCCGAGGGGTTAAAGGTCATTTCTGGATGCATGTGGCTGCCGGGGGCGGAGCTCTGCTGGCTGGGCGGCGGCCTGCAGGGGTGGGGCGGGCCGCTGTGATGTAACGGCTGCATACTGTGCTGCAGGGGATTGTGGGATTGATCTGTGTTGAGGGGGTGAGGCATCTGTGACGCAAGAAAGAAAATATGCATAATTGACATTAAATATGCTGAACATATATAAATTAAGAAGAAGAAGAAATCAAGAAAACAAAAGCAAAAAAAGAAAATACAAGTACGATAAAAGCTACAAAAAAAATTAAAATCACAAAACATAAAATGTACTGTAAGAGTAGTATTTATACGGACGTTTTTTTGTTTAAATGTTAAAAAAATAGTTTAAAAGTTGAAAGTATGACATTTATAAATGAAAGCAATGGCTGATATCAATCATTTTCATTTTTAAATATTTATTATTCATATTTTTAAATATTTTATTTAATCTTTTTAATCTTTAAATGTTAAATAATCAAATCACATTTAATTATCATATCACATTTTTTTCCTAATTCAAACAATTTCTCTCAGGTTACAGACATACCTAACACTAACAGTTTATATTATAGTAATATTTTCTGCTAATAATAATACATAACATATATTATAGTAATATGCACAAACTAACTTATAAAGTAAATAAAAATGAAAAAACTAATTAAAAAAAAAAAATTGATTGTTATTATTCATAAGGTAAAATAAACAAACGTTAAGAATCATAAAAATCATAAAAGTGATTAAAATCAATTTAAAAAGACAAAAAGTATGATTAAAAGCTACAGCAAAAGTGTGATTAAGATAAATAATTCAAAGAAAATAAAAAAGAAAAAATTATATACTGTACGATAGAATTTATACAAATCCATATACATTTAAAATATACACGAACTGACACATTTCTATATGTATGAAATATAACAACAAACAAATAACTAAATAAATAGTTATTATTGTTATTTTAAAAGCAAAATACACTTAAAGAAATCATAAAAACAATTAAATTTTAAAATGACAATAAATCATATCGTGATAAAAAATCCATGTAAAAATGTAAAAACTACTAAACCCAATTTGTGACGCTGGACCACAAAACCAGTCTTAAAGTAGCATTTGCAGCAATAGTCAAAAATATCGATTTTTCTTTTATGCCAAAAATCATTAGGATATTAAGTAAAGATCATGTTCCATGAAGATATTTTGTAAATTTCCTACCGTAAATATATCAAAACTTAATTTTTGATTAGTATTATGCATTGCTAAGAACTTCATTTGCACAACTTTAAAGGTGATTTTCTCAATATTTTGTTTTTTGCACGCTCAGATTACAGATTTTCAAATACTTGTATCTCAGCCAAATATACTATCCTAACAAACCACACATCAATGGAAAGCTTATTTATTTTTTTATTTACTGTATAAATCTCAATTTAAAAAAACTGACCCTTATGACTGGTTTTGTGGATCAGGGTCACATTTATGAGTTGATTGCATCAGTAGTTTCTGTGTGTGTGAGCGCCACCTGCTGTGTGTCTGTATGTTGTGTGTTGTGGTTCAGAGACTCACGGTGTCCTGTAGCGGATGTGTCAGGCTCTCAGAGGTCGAAAGGTCAGCGGGGGGGTGAGACAGGTGCGGCCCCTGAACGAACTCGCTCACTGATGATGCCGATGCAGCGTTGCCATGGGGATAGTCACCAAACTTACTGTGGCCTTGGAAACTGTGGCCTGGGAAACAGAGGTTGCGTGAGGAAGTGTACATTTGTATCTACATACAGTGTAATGAGTGATCTGAGGTGGGTATTTCTGGGTAATGGACCACACCTGGGCTGTTGTACTGGTTAGTGCTGTTGTTCTGCAGCTGTGGGTTCGGATTGGGATACGGAGACACTCCCGGGCCGAGCTGAGCGATCATGTCCATGACGTTGGGCAGCACCATCTGACTGGGACTCGTGGTTTTAAAGCGCTTGGACATCAACCCGTCCGGATCTTCCTTTATGTGCGGCTCAGATTTGATCCGCACCGGCCTCCAGCTGCACGACGGGTCTATCGTGACCTCCTCAAACTCTGAACTGCAATGACAGGAAGTGAATCTTTGATCGGTCTGGTGCAAAACACCTCGTTTCTGATGGACAAATGTAGCATGAACTTACTTTTGGAGAGCGTTCAAGATCCCCCACATGTACTGATCCACCTCCAGACCTTCTAACAAAGCCGCTTTACTGAAGAAGAAAAACAGAAGATGAGTTCAGCATTATTTAACCATCTTAGACGTGATCTGAGAAGTGACTAAAGGATCTTACTTGCACACCGGACATCTCCATGTGCCCCTCTCACAGTTCAGCTCTAGATACGACTCCAGGTCAAAGCACTGCAAGAACATTAACACAACATTTAGACAACATTATCACACTTACACCACCAGTCAAAAGTTTTTGAACAGTAATATTTCTATTGTTTTTTTTTTAAGAATTTTGCTCAACAAGGCTGCATTTATTTGATCCAAAATACAGTAAAAGCAGTAATATTGTGAAATATTTTTGCCATTTAAAATAACTGTTTTCTATTTGAATATATTTTAAAATTTAATTTATTTCTGTAATCAAAGCTGAATTTTCAGCATCTTTACTCCAGTCGTCAGGGTCACATGATCCTTCAGAAATCATTCTAATATTCTGATCTGCTGCTCAAGAAACATTTTTATTATTACTATTATCATCAATATTGTAAACAGTTAAGTATATATATATTTTTAAAGCTTTTTTGCATTAAAAAGCTTTTGTAACATTATATACTATACCATTCAAAAGCTTGGAGTCAATATAATTTAATTTTTGGGAAAGAAATTACAGAAATCCATACTTTTATTTAGCAAGGATAGTTTAAATTGATCAAAAGTGATGAGAAAGACATTTATAATGTTGTGCATTTATAATACAAATATTTATATTCTATTATATTCTATTAATTAAAGAAACCTGGAAAATGCTACTCATCTGTTTCTAACATAATTATAATAATAAAAGTTTTTAAACAGCAAATCAGAATATTAGAATGATTTCTGAAGGATCGTGTGACTGGGGTAACGATGCTAAAAATCAGCTTTAAAATCACAGGAATAAATTACATTTTAAAATATATTCAAACAGAAAATGGTTATTTTAAATAGTAAAACTATTTCTAAATATTTTACTGTTTTTGCTGTACTTTGGATCAAATAAATGCAGGCTTGGTGAGCAGAAGAGAATTCTTTAAGAAACATTAAAACATTTTAGACATTAGACAAATGACAAATGATGATTACATTCTCTATTAAATACTTTATTACTTCACAATTAATACTTTTAATCAGAAAATATGTAATAAATTGATCTATTTATAATGTTAATTATTTCTATTTCAAATAAGTGCTGTTCTTTTAAACTTTCTATTCATCTGTGAATCCTGAAACATTAAAATGTGTCATGGTTTCCAAAAAATATTGGGCAGCACAATTGTTTTTAACATTGCTAATAATCAGAAATGTTCTGAAGGATCATGTGACACTAAAGACTGGAGTAATGACGCTGAAAATTCAGCTTTGACTACAGGAATTAATTACATTTTAACATATATTCACACAGAAAACAGCTGTTTTAAATTGTAATAATATTTCACAATATTACTGATTTTACTGTATTTTTAATCAAATAAATACAACCTTGGTAAGCATTAAAATTTGCTGTATATTTTAAAATATAATATTTATATTGTGTGAAAAAAATGTGACTATTAAAAAATGTGCAAAATGAAATACAAGCATTTTTGAAAAATTAAATAACTGCGATTATATTTTATACTTTACTAAAGGCAATGCAATGTTTTTGTTTGTTTGTTTTTATATAATCTTTAAAATCCAGACTGCATTATGTATCTTTTTCTACCCTCTGTTAGATTCATTTTAGATGTATAAACCTAAACTTTTGAAATGCAATTCAAATTTATTTGTAGTTTATATTTTCACTATAAATATTGTTCCCAACCAGATTTATTGTTAAATTTTGACAGCTTCTAAAAAAAAAATTTGTGGCTCATGCATTTGATATCCAAGCAAGCATTTAAGCCGTTTAAAATATTTTCTGACCTGCACGTGTTTGCAGTCATGGCCTCTCGCCGGCAGCTGAATGCGCCTGAACGTAATTGGACAATTTAGTGAGATTCTGATGGCCGTTTGCTCCACTCCATCATCACCGTTCAGACCGGCACCGGCGACAGACACGGCCACACTGCTAAAGCTCCTCTTCACTGAAGACACAGACAGAACGAAGACTGATAAATACAAGACTAATCATTGAGACTGACCAATATGAAGACAAGACAGACTGAAGTGGTACCTTTAGTGATGCAGTGTTCGGCGGTGAGGAGTCTCTTCCTCAGTAAGCCCTGCAGAACCGATCGGACCGACGGCCGGTGAACCAGCTGAAGGACAAACAGGTGCGACTGCAGAGAAAACACAATGCAAATGTTCATGCACCATCTGCATGACGAGCACAGCAGGACGTGTGTGTGTGTGTGTGAGTGTAAACCTACACAACAGCAGGCCGTCACTGTGATCTGGATGGTGTTTCGCCCCGGCTGACACACATGCTTCAGGTGCAGGGGTTTGTGGGAAGTCTTGGTGTCGCCCCGTTCGATGGTGAGCGGTGTGGCGTTGACGCTGACCTGCACCGACGCCGGCCAGTTTGTGTACATCTGTCTGTCTTCATGATGATAACACTTGAACTGAAGCTCCAGATCAGACCTGAGATACACACAAACATAAGCGTATGTGAACAGGAAGTCTTTGGGTGGCTGTTTGTATGTTTATATGTGTGTGCGTATGTATTTGTGGCAGAAGAGTGTTGACAAAATAAAAACCTCATGATCTGATTGTACAAGACTTAGTAAAGATTTCGGTGCAAGAGTCAATATGCATTTTTATTTTATTTTATTTTATTTTATTTTATTTTATTTTATTTTATTTTATTTTATTATTTTATTTTATTTTATTTTATTTTATTTTATTTTGTATGCATTTAGCATTTTATTCATATTGTCTGTTAATGTCCAGGAAGCTAATCTCTATTTACCTTTACTTAAAATATTTTAAAAAAAATGTAAATTATAAAAAAATTGTATAATTCCAAAATTATAAAAAATACTGTAATAATAAAATAAAAATTATATAAAATATATTCATATATAATAATAATGTAATATAATAAAATGTATAATAATGTATATTAAAAATATAATATACTAAATTATTATTAATTTATTTTTATAATAAAATAAATAAACGTTTAATAAATTAAAACAGTGGTGTATAGTCTAATATTACAGAAACTTCATAATTGCATCAATCATCTTATTATAATTTTATTAGAATTCATTATAATTTATTATTAATTTTGTTATTGTAATAAAATAATAAAAACATTTTAAATAAATGAAAATAGCAGTTTATAGTAAGGCTTTTTTTTATTGTATCAATTATTTTATTATCATTTATAACAATAAATTATTCAAAATGTTAATAAATAATAAAATAATAAAAATATTTATAATAAATTAAAACAGCGGTGTATAGTCCAGTATTACCGTTACTTTTTTATTGTATAAATTATTTTAGCATCATTTTATTATAATATATTAAAATAAATAAATTATATATATTAAAATAAATTACTATTAATGTTAATATTATAATAAAATAATAAAGGAAATTATAGCAATTTTAAACAGCGGTATGTAACCCATCAATCATTTTATTGTAATAGATTACTTAATTTTTTTATTATAATTATAATAAATTATAATAAATTAAATTATTTAAAAAATATAATTAATTAAAACAGCTGTGTGAAGTCCAGTGTTATTGTTATTAGAATTAAAAAATGTAATTTTCATCATGGTATCCACTTAAAAATCACAATGGTGAAGTTATCTGACCTCCACATGAGCGTCTGGTGGACGGCGGGCCGCAGGTGGAAGACGTGATTACTGACGGCCAGGTTGTGTTCCAGCCTGAACGGCTCCAGAACCACACCGTCCCGAACCGGGAACGTCAGCCGGAGCTCCTCGTTAGGGTTACCTAAAAAAAAAGATGGAAATTAAGCCTATTTAATGATTCGATATTCCAATAATTTTGCTTCCCAAGAACATGTATCTTGATTTGGAAATGTTAGATATTTATACTGGAAAAGAAGACATAAATGTACGGTGACAGGCAGAAGAGGCTCATACCTGGAGGAGGCGGCAGTGCATTAATGTTGGGTTTGATATCAGGAGGAAACGGGGGCTTCATGTCCTGGTTTGGTGACAGACACAGTGGCATATTACTTCCTGGGGTCACGGGGGGCGTGGGGTCACCCGGTAACGGAGAGTGAGGGTAACTGCCCATCGGCCGCGGGGGCTACAAACACATAAAGACACAACAGGTTAAACGTCTGAAACCGGGAATAAATAAACTGCTGACTGAACATCAAACTAACGTACCCCATTGTAATGAAAGTTTCCTGTGTTGAAGTTATTGCTGGGTTCCTGTAGCAAAGACGGCAGAAAGACACTTTCAATGAGCTTGTCATTATTATGGGATTGGATTGTTTTTAAGAAATATACATGTGAGACTACCTTGGAATTTGGCTACATAATATGAAAATATATTTTATTAAAATATATAAATCTAATATATTATTATATCATATTTATATAATTAATTTTAAATAAATATGATGAAAATTATTATAATGTTTATATATTTATATGATAAAATATAACAAAATATATTATAATAAATGATTATTAATTACATTATTATAATACAATTTTATTATAAATTACATTGAAGTCCAGTATTACGAAAACGTATTAATGTATCAATCACTCTAATAGTGATGAATATAAAAATCTCAAGAATTGCACCTTTAATAAAACATAATTTGTACTTAAATATTTTATTCGTAAGATAACAGTATGATGTTAGCGTAGGACCTTGTAGAACTGTCCCATGCCTCCGGTTTGGTACTGTCCGGGCGTCCCGGGCTGTGTTGGCATCCTTTGACCGGGGTAATGTGGTGAAGAGACGCCTCTGTTGGCGGCAGGGTTCGGATACTGACCCTGCTGAGAGGAAAATTGCCCGTTTGGTCCATACTGCTGCCCATAGCTTCCCTGGAGAAAAACAAACACCTTCATTGAAATCTCAAACACATCTAAGATAAAAACAGAGATTCTGGTTTATGGGGGACTGGTGCATCACCACTAAACATAAAAACACCACTCACATCTCACATGAAACTATCCTTACTATCATATGTGACCCTGGACCACAAAACCAGTCATAAGTAGCACAGGTATATTTGTAGCAACAGCCAAAAATACATTCAAATACTGCACATTTTGTACATTTTGTACATTTCCTACCATAAATATATCAAAACTTAATTGATTAATAATATGCATTGCTAAGAACTTCGTTTGGACAACTTTAAAGGTGATTTTCTCAATATTTTGTTTTTTTTGCACCTTCAGATTCCAAATTTCCAAATAGTTGTATCTCGGCCAAATATTGTTCTATCATAACAAACCATACATCAGTGGAAAGCTTATTTATTCAGATTTCAGATGATGTATAAATCTTAATTTCACAAAAGTGGACCCTTATGACTGGTTTTGTGGTCAAGGGTCACATATGATTGTTATTTGGAACTGTATATTTATTATAAATAGATAAAACATGCATGAATGATGATCTTACAACTAACAAAAATAACAAAAAACACAAATAATTAGATTTTTATGATTTTATATAGCCTTATGTAACTTAAATCATGTCCTGTAATAGTTACAGAGGCCTATTTTTGTGATATTGCTGGGTTTAAAGATTTTTGGTACTTTTTTGCCATTTAATAGGCCATTTTATCTTGATTGTTTGTTTTTTGTTTATTTTTTTAGGCTATGTCTGCATCCAAGATTATTTTCATGTGAAAAAACATGTTATACATGTATAAAAACATGCATATTTTCAAAGTTTA
>JAHKKF010519154.1:0-17627 GCA_019740295.1 Labeo calbasu | reverse complement strand
CATTTCAGAAGTTCAAACTTGGGAGCACCATTGAAATCCATTATATGGAGATAATTCCTGAATTTTTTTCCTCAGGAAACATAATTTCTTACCGACTGAAGAAAGAAAGACACAGATATCTTGGATGACCAGGGGGGTGAGTAAATCATCTGTACATTTTTGTTCTGGAAGTGAACTTCTCCTTTAAAAGAATCATTTTGAAGAACATTTTAAAGAACCTTTTCTGCATTTGAAAGCTCCCATGGATGTTCAAGGCTCTTCAACCATCCATGCCAATTAAGAACCTTTATTTTTAAGAGTGTAGTAGAAGCCCAAGTATTTCAAGCATTGGTTTTTAACACACATTCATCATCAGTGAACTCATGATATGCTCATACTCACAGTCCCTCTCACTTGAAGCTTCTTGGGCTCTGGGCTCATTTCTTGAGGGATGAATTTGATTGGTCCCTTGATCTGCCTCCTGGACCTTTTGGTTCCATCTGGTAGCGTCTCCATGGCGATGTCAGCCTCGTCACTGCTGGCCTGGTCGCACTCAGAGCACTGCCTGGAAAAGGACGAGCGACAGACAGAAAGAAAAAGAGAGAGAGCAAGACAAAGGAGTCAGGTATTCTTTTGCTTTCATTTGACCTTATTGATTTCTCAATATGGAGAAATCTTTGAGATGAGAGAGTGGCTTTCAAGGTCCATGTCAATGTTTTTCCATCAGAAGCAGATGTGTCATATTCATTCCAACAAAAGGTTTGTTAAAATATCCCGCACAAACAATAATAAAAGAGAAGGAATAGCCAAATTCTTTAGTGCGAGCAAAAGCTTTTTGATTATACAGTATTACTGTCTCAGGGGCAGGCAGTTGCCAGTAATTAGGTACGACTTGGCCCCCCACACAATTTTATCTTTCAAATGCTTTCTAATTTCCATCCAGCAGTGCGGAACGACATCACGCTTTCTTATTCATGGATTAAATGAATTACTCGAATCAGCAGCGAAAGCATTGGGCTCAGCTTGACAAATAAACAAAACACAGAAACGCTCACGCACGCAACTGTGGAGCTCCACATAAATTTTCAAAGTGACAGTTAGTATAACCTTATGAAAGTAAACATGAAGCACTGAAAGTGGAATGCTGCACTTAGAATTTGAAACAGCATCTTATTTGCTATAGACATAACAAAAAATAGACTTGTGAATTTAACATGTTAATTTATCAATTATAACAACATTTTTTTTATTTGACCGCTTTGAAAAAAAGGAATTGTTTATGAAATATTTGTTTCCTCTATTAAGGATTTGTAATAATTTGATTTCTGAGGTTGGTTTTTGTTCAAGTGACATGCAAGTACATAATTTAATATTTTCTAAATATCTTTTTTAAGTACTTGAGTGTTTTTATTTACTTACACTGCCGTTCAAAAGTTTGGAATCAGTAAGATTTTTTATGTTTTTTTTTAATAAGTCTCTATGCTAATCAAAGTTACTTTTATTTGATCAAAAATACAGAACAAAAGTAATATTTTTGCAATTTAAAATAACAGTTTTTTATTTTAATATACTTGTAAACAATTTATTTTTGTGAATTTTCATCAGCCATTACTCCAGTCTTCAGTATTACATGACCCTTTAGAAATCATTCTAATAATCTGATTTATTATCAATGTTGGAAAGAAAATTCAGCTTTGCATCACATGAATGAATTCTATTTTAAAATATATTAAAATATAAAACCACTATTTTAAATTGCAATAACAATAACAATAACAATATTACTGTTTTTTTTGTTTTTTTTTTCTGTATTTTTAATCAAATAAACACAGCCTTGATGAGCAGAGAAGACTTCTTTTTAAAAAATTTTTTAAAAAACCCTACTGATTTTAAACTTTTAAACGGCAGTTTATTTTAAACTTTACATTTTTATAACTATTAGCCAGTACTGATGATTAAAAACCCTGCTTCAGAGATGTCATCTCTTCCAGAAGATAATTTTATCACATTTTAAATCCAACTTTCATTGCTGTTCTCACCAGTAGCTGTTTTTGGTCTTCTTCGGCATGCGAGTGAGAGGCGGGTCCAGGCAGCCCAGGTGATAATGCAGCTTACAGGTGTCACATAGCAGTAAAAGATGCTGGTCTTGGTTTTTCTTACAGATCCCACAGCTGCACAGAACATGAAACAGTTTCTTATTTACCGCACACAACCACATTAAAACATATTTGCAACTTTTCACACATTTTCGTATCTTTTAGCGCATAATAAATTATGACCTCCAGGTCAACGTTTAAAAAAAGGATACTAAAGTAACACTGGCCAGGTGTTGTAACTGAAGCTAGGCACCTGCTGGCACTCTGTATTGACTGCAAACTAACCTGTAGAGCATAGCTGGGAGGTTCGACGACTTCCCTGGCGATCCTCCCTCCTTCTTGCTCGGCTTTCTCTCTTTGGGAGCTTTTAGAACTGCAGGCGAGTTTAATTTCTGCAAATAAATCATAGCACTGAAATTCACTACATTTGAAAGACAAATAAAATGATTTATTAACAAACAAATATTTTAGAGTATAACATTAATTTTAACAAAACTGCTTTTGATGATTTCTTTGACGGATAAATGGACGGAGGGATGAATAAATCGATAGATAATATTTTTGACAGACGGACAGACAGAAAAAGAGAGCTATTACTTTACTTTTTATGTGAAGGCTCAAATAAATGAAAGGGAATGCAAATGGTGAGTAGAAAAGTAAATTTATTAAGAGGAAAAAGTGCTTAAAGCAAGAACAAAACATTTTCAATTTACATCATCATTAGCGTTCAATCAAAAATGTTTTGTCCCTGAGCACTTGGCATCTTTTGCTTGTTTATTAATATTCTTAAACATTTCTTCTGTCAGTGTTGTGTGCAGGATTTTCTTTGTCTTCCTTTCAAAATACAGTGGAGATCAAAATTAGAGAACAATCTATAAATGCTTAATTTTCTACTGAAATATTGTTAATCTTCATCGTTCAAATTTTGAAGGAATATCCACTGTACCACTAACATGTTTGACAAAATATCCAAGGCATTTCAACAAAACCTTTATTTTGAGAAAAACACAGTGATCAGAATTAGAGAACAGTACCCACAGTAACATGAAATAAGATGACAACTAAAATTTTGGAGGGTTACAGCTGTCAGAAATTAGTAGGAAGTCTTTCCTCAGTTTGACGCTGAACAAAATGTTTCCCAACAGACCCAAATAAATTAAACTTGCACTCATCACTAAAGTTAGCTTTGGATTAGTTCTCCTCTTTCCACACAACATGCTCTTCGGCAAAGGTGAGCTTAGCCTTAATTCTCTTTGCGAGAGACTTGGTCAGCGCAGAGTGCAATTCCAGCTGCAGTGCTGAACCGATTCCCCATTAAGAGTCTTTGCATTATCCTGTCTTCTCGTGTATTTGCCTTACGTGGACGAGCAGCCTTTTTGGGGGGACTTGGATGAATTAGTGTCATTGTAAACCTGCTATATTCGAGAAAACAGATTTGGAATGACCAACTTTTCATGAAATTATAGGTTGTTCTCTAATTTTGATCTCCACTGTATGCTTTTCTTCAATGCTAAAATACTTTATCCGATCCTTTGGTGAAGAGACAACAATAAGCATGAACACTGTGGATCTACGGAGCTTTCAATATGCTTGTTTGAGCGGCCTGACATAGAAACACTGCCTTAACAAATGATGCCTTCATTAAATGGTGGGTTTGTGACAATGGAAGCTGGCCAGAGCACTTGGGAAACTTGTCTAAATTATTGCATTTCTGTTTGATGCTGATCTTGGCACAGAAATAACTCGATTCATGTCTGTTTTTCTTTCATTTCCTGTGTATGTAGCCTTCCTAATAGCTTTCATCATGGCTATGATGCATCACACAAACCACTGTGACTCCTCTAATAGCGCAAATGCAAGGAAACATACCTTAAACTCAGATTTTTTGGGCCAAAAGGTCACTTGACATTTTTGTCAGTACACTGAAATCATTACATCTATTTTGAGTGAAGACAACACTTTGTATAATTAAAGGAAAATGAAAGAAAGGGTGAGCTAGATCTTATTGACACCTAGAGGATGACTATGTGTTTTCATTCTGGAATGCAAATAAGCAACATTACACAGTTTATGTATATATAATAAGTACAATTATTACAATAATATAACGTAAATAAGTTCAATTAAGGATTTCTAAGAATGTTACTTCTAGAGATGCTTGAATAGTGTTTGGAGAGAGGATAGTGGCCAGGAAAAAAAAGTTTTCTATTTTCCGTCTATACATCTGCGCTGCATCTTTTCTGTCTGGGTTAATTAGAAAAATTATCTAGTAGGAACCGGTCGCACAGCAACACAGAGCGGCTTCTCTCTTGAGGATTTCTAATCTGAGCGTGCTCAGTTCAGTGTGCCCATGGTGACAGTCCCTCTCCACCGCACCACAGGGATTATAACAGGCCGGAGAGCCGAGCGAGGAGATGCCAGGTTTTACATCCCGCAAGCTCTGGGTTACTGTGGACAGTCCCGCCTATCCACAGTATTTCAGTGGGAATATTGTTTGGAGAAAGGTGTTTGCCTAAGAACAAAAACAAAACAGCAACGACAAAAAAGCCTCACAAAACAGGCGAACAGGCGGTTAGCCATCTGCTGAGGGAGCCAGACAGACTTTGCTGTCTTGCAGAGATTGTGGAGAATCCCAGTGGTACAGTGAGAGGGGTCATATAACTCACGAAATTTCCAAATGGGGTGGACTTGTCTGCGATGACTCCACAATGACAATGGTGTCCACAGGAAATATTTCATTATATATAACTATATATAAGTTTTTGTTTGTTTGTTTGTTTTTAATCATTCACAAAAACATACAATTTCTAAACATAACTAAAGATAAACAGAAATTAGAGAAACAACACCTAATGTGGGGAAAGAGCAGTGCTTTGTTGTTGTGCTCGTTTTTGTGCCAACTTATGACTCTGTAAACGTTTAATGGACATTACATGAGCACATAAAGCAAATAATTTGCTTGTTCAAGTGTCAATAACCAGATCAGTTTGATTCGCCTATGAATTATTCAACTTCATTTTTGAATTGGATTATTGTTTGATTCATTATCCTTGTTGCAGCATGCATTAAGATGTAACTAAAAGATACTAAAAGTATAAAATCTTAGCAAATAATTTTGTACACTATTGAACCCTTTTCATATTTCTATGGTTCCCTAAAGTGGAAGTCGCAGAGGTGAATGGAAACTACAACAAATATTAAAGGAGAACTCCACTTCCAGTACAACAATTTACAATAACAATAAATAATGAGTAAATAATAATTTACTCACCCCCTTGTCATCCAAGATGTTTATGTCTTTCTGTCTTCAGTCGTAAAGGATTTTTCTCCATATAATGGACTTCATTGGTGCCCCGATTTTGAAAAAAATGCCAAAAAATTTCCAAAATGCAGTTTAAATGCAGCTTCAAAGGGCTCTAAACGATCCCAGCCGAGAAAGAAGGGTCTTATCTAGCGAAACGATCGGTCATTTTTTTGAAAAATTTAAATTTGTATACTTTTTAAGCACAAAAGCTCAGGCTTTGGGATGCGCATCCACGATGCTACAAATTAGTAATGGGTCGTTCTTGAACAATTCTTTCATTTTGAAAGAATCTTTAATGTGAGTCATCTTGGGGAGTGATTCGTTCAGTCGCGCATGCGCAACATTCTATTATGTTCTGTACTGGAATTAGTTCACCTGTTTCGAGTCTTCAGGTTTTTCGAGTCATTTGTTCATCTTATGGGGCTGTCACGTGATGAACGAAAGACTCAAACCCGGATAAGAGGTGAGGTGAGCTAATCATAGACTAAAGACCCAGGTAAACAATGAATGAATCTTTTCTGTTTCTCATACCATTATAGTTTTGTCTTGTTTGTAGTGTGATCAACGTTTGTGTAAGAGGTAGATGTGTTAGGGAAGTAACACGTAACATTTTAATTATATTTTGCTAAAATGAACTAAATGACTCGAAAAAAGATTTGTTCATTTTACTGAACGAGACTCAAAGGTCCAAGTCTGTAAAATGATCCGAACTTTCCATCACTACTATGAATCACGTGTAAGTTTGTCTGTGTACTGAGTATTGCGAAAAATTCCATCTTATTTTCTCCTACAACTTGAGAGGACGACATCGTTGTACCTTTTTGTTTGTAAACAGCGTTTACAAACTTACTTTGATTTTACGAAAAAATGACCAATCGCTTCGCTAGATAAGACCCTTCTTCCTCAACTGGGATCATTTAGAGCCCTTCGAAGCTGCATTTAAACTGCATTTTGGAAGTTCAAAATCAGGGCACCAATGAAGTTCAATATATGGAGAGAAATCCTGAAATGCTTTTCTCGAAAACCATAATTTCTTCATGACTGAAGACAGAAAGACATGAACATCTTGGATGACAAGGGGTTATTATATTATTAAGGAGTAAAGTATTTGTGAATTGTTGTTCTGGAAGTGCACTTCTCCTTTAAGGATGCAATAATGCGGATGGAAAGCCGGTTGAAAATTGATACAAACGTGACGATTCAAAAGATTTATTTTATTTGTGTTATTTATTTATTTGATTTGGGGTTTGTTTTAAAATTTTAATTTAGTTTTGTTATTTGACGCATTTCAATTATACACAGAAATATGAAGGATTTTGTCAAAGCAATTATATAAGGACATTTTTTTCCTTTAGAATTTGTCTTAAATGTCACTTTGTTTTAATAAATTGTGAGTCATAGTGGTGAAGTCATAATGGTGAATGGAAAATATAAATATAATTTTTGCATTCCCATTTGCTGTATTTTATTGCTGCATGATATCACAACAAAACCAGTGTTATTAAAATTTAGAAGACCATATTGTTTATGACAATAAAACACTTGCAGCATACAAGTTTGCGAAGGTCAGAAGACCCTTTCGCTACCAAAGACGTTTTCATAAGAGCACCGCTGAGAGTTCTCCCTCACCCAGGGTGGCACGAGAGACGAGACCCTCTCCTGAGATCATCAATAATTTGAGGGTTATGTGCAGACGCCAATGACTGATAGGGAACGAAAATGTAGTAGATAGATGACACAAAGGAGTGGGGCGCCTTGACTGATGTTGCTACTTAAGCGGTGCGCGTTTTCTAATTATGTGATTTATGACCATCATTGCAGATTCACTGGCTCGCTCTTTTCCAGACCACTCGGCTCTCCTCGCCTCCTTCTACCTCCTCGCTCCATTATTGCGGCATTTATCTGCCGAGAGGACATTTTAAGAGATCCTTTTAATTAACCATCTTACACACTCTCTAAGCCGGGTAACTGGTTATTCAACGCAAATTAAGTTTTAAACAAGTGCGCATGGGTGCATACAAATGGGCGCCTTTTAAATGTTTTGTCGCTGCATCAAAAATAAGATAACGTCACAAGCGGCAGTTCAGACTGTTACGGTTTCAGGGCTCCACGCTTACTTTTCTTTTTAAGAGCTTCTAACTTAAATTTAGGAGCACAGTCAAAATTTCAGAAGCACCTTCTAATCAATAATCAAAAAATCGGATCAAAAAATGAGCATTCCTATTACGAAGTAATATTTGATTTCTTAAAGTGATTTACAGGGGAATTTTGTTTTTACCTTTGTAATGGCATTTTTCTTTTATGTCAAAATTTTTAAAATGATATTTTTTAAGCTTTTTAAAATAAAAAAAAGCAGAATAAGTTACCAATCAAATGAAATCATTATTACCAAAATTAATTTGTACTAGAGAGATGGCATAGAAGAACACAAAAGTGGCTTGTAGGTGTATTTTCGTGTTTAATGAGGCTCAGACGTGGCATGAGTGCAATCAAATTCATTTTTGAGATTAATGTTTTAAAAATAAAATTTTGAACACAGAAATATTAAATGATTTAAATAACTAAAAAGATACTTTTAAAATGAAACTAAATCTGCCAGTAGGTGGTGGCAAGTCACTGATTTAATTACTGAATCATATCATTCATTTGATTCTTTGAACTGCTGATTCATTCAGAAATAAAGCAAGTGACTGTCTCTACGAATGGGAAATTAAATCACTGACTCACTAGATTCATTTAACAACGCACGTTCATTCATAACGAAACGCCGCTGTGTTTGAATGGAGATGCGCAGCAGTGACTTGTTTCAGACTATTTTTGAAGACGAAATACAGCAAAATCAAGCAACAGTGTTATAACAATGCAAGTCACTTAGATTAACTTCTTGTTATTTAACTATTGTATTAAATCAGTATCTCATTTACAAACTCCCTCAATAATCATTAAAAGCTGTCACTCATCTTAGTTCACTGCGATCTCACAAAGTGCCATTGTAATCAACAAATCTCTCTACACTGCACAATGAATCTCTTATTTACACTCTGTTTATGAAAGGATTCATGAGATGTGTCTATCATAGATTACTCAACGTTGCAAAAACACACAGGAACCTTTGAAGCTGCCCTCAGCGCAAACACAAACATGCTGATCGGGTCACTCGCACATTTTTTCATAGTCCCACGCAGCAGTTTTTAGTCGCAAATGTGTTTTAGGTTATCACAAGGAAGTGTGGACTCTCATCTCCATTCCAGACAGGCATCTCATCAAATTCACTCTTCCTGGGTGTATCATAGTGATTAAAAAGGTGACAAAACACAGTGACAACTCTCGCTCTGAAGCCATGCTGTGTGTGTGTGTGCGTGTGGCCTTTCGGCCTGGCTTTTTACCACTACACTAATTCTCCACATAATCTGCATGAAATTGAGCACCGTTTAACTCCAACAAAGAGGATCAACTTTCCGACAAACTTTTTGAATATTTTCGAATGCAGAATCCTAACAATTCCTTTCACGGTTGCTGTTGCCAATGACATTTTTGCTTCGGGGCATATCCTGCTAAATGGCATTCTAAGCACAGACTGTTATTTAGACAAAAAAGAGAGATCTACAGAACATTCAGACTTTCACATTTTCGCACTCATTAAGTGACCGTCACCCATGGCGACGCACCTTGGTGATGTGGTTGCCATAGTGAGCAGGGGAGAGGTTGGCGGCTTTTAGCTACCGAGTCAGGGCTGAGTGCATGGCCAATGACAGGTCAATCAGTTAGCGCAAATGAAAGAATTTCGCAAACAGGAGGCCCATTACAGCGAAGAGAATTACCTCAACGCTGTCTACCCTGTGGGGTGCTGCCTACAATCTAGATTTCTTTCAATCACAGCTCATTACCCAGGTGCAAAAAATCCAGGGAGAAGATTTCTGCTCTCTTTACACTCTTTCCACTGTGAAGTCAAAAACGAATTCGACGAACAATACGCTCCCGCCGCTAGATCCACGTGACGTGTCTCAGAACCCAAAACGCCAACACCACAAAGCAAAACTGTGAAAGATGTCTATTAGCCAAAGAGATGTTGACTCAAAACACTTCACGGTTTATTAACTAAAGGTTAATTAGCTATAGCGCACAATGTAGCTTTCAAAATAAGAGTCTGATGTACCGTGCAGACATACAAATTCAAATTTACAGTCATTTATGGCCATTATTAGAAACTAAGCTGCATAATTATGGATTGCTACAGTTATACTTTTGATATCACAACCACAAATGACAGTTAGCACTATGCCAATAGTTCAAGTGAAAACATCAGTCAATTATTACAAAGGTCATTTCAGAGTAGCTGCTGTCATGTTGATAGAGAAGGGAATGAATTTCTGAGCTGAATTCAGTGTTCAGTGTCACATGATCCTTCAGAAATCATTCTAATATGCTGATTTGCGGATCTAGAAACATTTTGTATGATTAAAAATGCTGAAAAGCAGTTAAAATACAGCATTTGTGATATAACAGCATTATTTTAAAGACATTTGTAACAATGTAACTGTTTCATGGCCACGTATACACTGCAGCTAAATTTAGATGTCAGTTCACCTTTTACTGCTTAATCGCGTTCTGTACACACATAATTTAATAAATATGGGAGTGAAAACCCCATTAACTTCCGAAAAATACAGGTAGTGACAACCGCATTTACAGAAAATCTACACAATGTGTACGGAACTATTTAAACACGCATTACAAATGTGTCTTCGTCTGTATGAGAGATGCAAGAAAATAACAGTTAAAAAAAGTCTTAACCTTACCACATTTTGACACGGGTTGTACTCGTGCTAAAGTGTCACTGTTGCCAGGTCTTCATTGAAAAAAAAAGCAAGAAACAAGGACAAGCACAAAAAACACTAAAACACCCAAATGCTTTATATTTTATAACACCAGGGTTCTACAATGCGACTGAAAACTACTGTGTGCGACTATGAAAAAATATTTAGGAGCACCATGTGTGACTGTCCTGATCAGCATATTAGGGTTTACTCACACTAGGCAGTTTGAACCGTGCCCGAGTGCGTTTGACCACCAAAGCGCGGTTCGTTTGACTAGTGTGAGTGCTCCGAACCGTGCCCGGGCGCGGTTCGTTTAGCCGCTTGGAAGAGGTGTGCCAGAGCACGGTTCAGTTGGACTCGGGCGCAGTTCGCATGTAGAGTGAGCGCTAACCGTGCTGGAGCACGGAACAGGACGCGTGACATCACATTTTTGCGAAGCTCCAAAACCAACATGGCGGGGAAAGGGTCGCTTTGGTCTACGGCAGAGGTGCAATGTTTGTTGGAAATTTGGGCAGATGAGAGCATACAAGAACAGCTGGACAAAACGCATAAAAACTCCGATATATTTTGCAAAATCCGTGATTGCGTGAAAGTTTTCGTGCCACAAAAGCGATAGATCTGTTTAGCAACAGGCTGTGAGAGGGCTGTGGACCACCGCGGACCAAACTTACCAAAATTACTATCCACAAAGTAAGCAGAGCGATGGACTCCACTGCGTTCAGCGAGAGCGCCGCTCTTCCTGTTTATCCTGAAACCGTAGCAACATAATGACGTAAGCGTGCTCCGGCACAAATGCTGAAACCCTATGTGAGTGCAGGCCAGAGGGGGAGTGGGGACAATCGTACTCGGGCCTGGTTCACAGCAACCATGCCTAGTGTGAGTACACCCTTAGCGTTTGTGCTGAGGGGAGATTCAAAGGTTTCTATGTGGTTTTGCAACATTGAGTAATGCATCACAGACATATCTCACAAATCCTTTCATAAACAAAGTGTGTAAATAAGAGATTCATGTGCAGGGTAGAGAGCTTTGCTAAATATAAAGGCACTTTGTGAGATTGCATCCACATTCAAAACAGCGTTGTTTCATTTATAAATGAACGTGCTTTTTGTAAACTAACCTAGTGAGTCAATGACTCAATTTCCCATTCATAAAGACAATCACTTGCTTTATACTTAAATGAATCTGCCGTTTGAAGTAATCAAATGAAATAATGATTCAGTAATTAAATCAGTGACTTGCTGCGACCTACTGGCAGTTTTAGTTTCATTTTTAAAGTATCTTCAGTTATTTAAATCATTTAATATTTAGGTGTTCAAAATGTTATATTTAAAACATTAATCCCAAAATGAATTTATGAATTTGACTGCACTAATGCCATCTCTGAGCTTCATTAAACATAAGAAAATACACCTACAAGCCACTTTTGTGTTCTTCTATGCCATCTCTGTACATATTAATTTTGTTAATACTGATTTTATTTGATTGGTAACTTTTTCTTATTCTACTTGTTCTTATTCTGTTGTTTTAATCAGAAATTTAAAAAAGCTTATAAAACATTTTTTTTTGTTTTAAATTGACATAAAAGATGACATACTTTTAATAAAATTAGAAAACTGCCATTACAAAAGTAAAAACAAAATCACTTTAAAAAGTCAAATATCAGATTTTAATCAGATTTTCTGATTATTGATTAGAAGGTGATCCAGTGATTTTGACTTTGCTCCTAAAAAGAAAAGTAAGCATAGACCCTTTTTAAGCTAAGACCAAACAACATACCTAAAAGCGTTGTTTAAAAAAAAAAAAAAAGCGGTGGTTTAGTTAAAAGCGACAGACAAAAAAATGGCAGATGCCAAATGGCTAAATTCTTATTCACTCCCACAAGATGCCAAAATGTTGCTGTGGATACAAATGCGGGAGCGACTGTTGTTCCGTACACACATGGATCGATAATTTCTCACTTCCGCACTTAAATGCGGTTGTCATTCCTGAATCTTGCAGTGTGTATGTGGCCAATGTCACTTTTGATTAATTTAATACATAAATATTAATATTCATTTCTTTAAAAACAAACAAAAACAAACAAACCAACCCTAATTGATAACAAAAGCAAATAAATAAATCTATGTTTTAAACCCATGGATTCAAATAGAGCGTACTAAAACAAAAAATTAAGACATCACCAAACAATATTTAAGATGGTATGCTTTATTTCATTCTAAATACTAAATACTTAAATTCACTGAAAAAAATTATGGTTGTAATTACATTAATTAATTAAGTAACTAGATATGTAAATTAATAAATAAATGCATTTTAAAAGGACACACTCGCATTTACATACAGAAGTCTTAAAGGGATAGTTCACCCAAAAATGAAAGTTACCCCATGATTTACACACCCTCAAGTCATCTTAGGTGTTTCTTCTTTCAGACAAACACAATAGGAGTTATATTAAAAATATCCTGGCTCTTCCAAGCTTTATAATGGCAGTGAATGGCTGTCGAGATTTTGAAGTCCTATAAAGTGTATCCATCTATCATGAAAATTACTCCACACATGGGGTTATAAAGGTCTTCTGAAGTGAAAGAATGCATATGTGTTAGCAGTTTGCGTCCACTTGAATGCCACTCTCTCGTGAAAACGGCTACAACAGTTAGAAGCTAAAGATTATGGTTTATAAAGTTTTAAATATGGATATTTTTCTTACACAAACACATCAATTCACTTCAGAAGGCCTTTATTAACTCCCCGGAGCCGCGTGGAGCACTTTTTATGATGGATGGATGCACTTTATTGGACAACATATTAAATCCCCTTCACTGCCATTATAAAACTTGGAAGAGCCAGGACATTTTTTGTATTCATCTGAGGGAAGTCATACACCTAGAATGACTTGAGGGTGAGTAAATCATGGGGTAATTTTCATTTTTGGGTGAACTATCCTTTTAAAGGTACAATAACAAAAACAGCCTCTTCAATCTAAAAGTCATTGAGAGGGTGGAAAATACAGAAAACAATTACTTTGTTTTTAAGAAACCTTGAATTACATGGGACTGAAGTGGATTTCAGAAATATGCTATAAAAGTGTAAAATATGAGCCCGTCCAAACCTAATCAGAGTGCTTGAAAGAAGCGGTTTGTATCAGGGTGGGCTGTAAGCTCACTGGAGCTGTGATAGATGAGGCGTACAGTTGGATCAAGGATGGGATGGGGCGGAGAGAGATGGAATGAAGATGGACAGGGGAGAGAAAGGATGAGGCGGTTGAAGGTAAGCCATACCTGTCCAAGGATCCCCCCCATCATGCTCCATATGGCTTGGCCCTCGGTCCTCAGCTGGCCATTGACATTCTGCAGGTCCTCCAGAGACTCGCACAGCTGTGGCAGATAAAACCGCGGCAAGGCGGGAGATAAGATAAGACAAGGACAAGTTAGGCAGCTCAGTCCGTCACACACACACACGCACGGACGGACGGACTAACGGGTGTACAAATGCAAAGGTGTACACAAATCTGAATGGGCAATACATGCATACGCTTACAGTGCATTACAAAATCCAGGTTGATTTTAGGCAGACAACAAATGTTAAACATCAAAACACACTCTTGCGCAAAAAAATAACATTTTCTATTATTAACAGATTCAGAGCCCAGCACACCATGAAATACAGCATTACACTCCCTGCGTTTACATCTGTCTCTTTCGCGCACACACACGCCGCAGTGGCATTTCGCCGTGTAGGGGCCACTCTCAGCTCCAGACAGTAGATAAGCGTCAGGCAGGCGTTTGATAAAGACGATGATGAGAGGAAACAGTGGAGAGGTGAAGTTATTATGGGTATGTGAAACGAAACTACAGAAAGCCTCCCCTTATCTCCACTGTCTGTGAAGATGAGGCTCCACGTGGGGAGCCTGAGCTAACATTTAAAACCGGCTGCTCTCCAACACACACTCCAGATTAATGCTGATGGCTCAGCGGGGGCTAACACATAATAATGCAATTATTTATATAGTTACATATCACTAATTTTAATGGTTTTTAGAACAATTACATTTATAAAGTTCAAGCCTATATGGGCTGTTCTACAGAACTGGTGCAAACTGCTGTCCCACAACCAAAAAAACACATTTAAAATGAATTTAAGTATTCAAATCTTAGATGTTTACTAAGACCCTTTTATTGCATATTAAAACTAACAATAATATTTAAAATATCAGTAAGCTTAATACATATACACAATCATTATTTAGTGGGTACTTGCAATTATGAGGTGGCTGTCCCGAACCCTATAAACCCTAAACTTCAACTTATGAAAATGATATTGAAATAAATTTGCGTTTTACTCCATTGTTGTTTTAAATGTATCTTTTTTTTAAGTCAGGTTTTAAAAAAATTTATGTTGTATTTTCTTTGTAAATTATTTGACTATGTAAACAAAAAATTGTGTCCCGCATTTTCATGCCACTGCCGAAACAGTGTATGTTTTAGGCTATTGGCTGAAAGTGATTTTACCTACATTTATGATCAGGAAATATTTATGTGTCCCTCTCTCTCATAGCTACAAGGTGTGAATAGATAGGTCTCATCATTTTGAGGTAAAGTGTTCAAAAGTATGAAAAGACTGTGTGTAACTGTGTGAAACTATTTTTCGATAATTAAACACTTTTTTTGGGAGTTATTCCATAACATTTAGTTTTTATGTGTGTACAACTGTTCAGAACTGTGCTAGCTAACCATGTGCTGATTAGCATCTTTGAGCTAGCTTTAAAAGTATCTCAAATGGTCACTACTAAAGCAGTCAAGACCGAAACATTTGGTGAAGTTTCGGTAGTGACTTTATTTTATTTTTTTTTTGTTGGGTGTTATTCCATAAAATTGTCACTACCGTAAAAGTCACGACCGAAACATCATTATTTCAGTAGTTACAAAAGGGAACACAATCCTTTATTTGGTGGAAGTGAACAATTTTTATACAGTTATGCAAATGTTTAATATTTTAGTATGTTTTAGTAACGTTTTAGTATGAGTTAAAATTCTGCAATGTGATGTGGTTGCTGCCAAAACATTACTGTCACTACCGAAAATGTGCTGTCACGACCAAAACATGTCATAAATAAAGCAGACTGTCGACTCCAGTAGCCTTGTGGTTAACGCACCGACATATAGCACAACTGTGCTCGCGGCGACCCGAGTTCGAATCCCGTCTTTAAGTCCTTTGCCGATCCCACTCCCCTCTCTCTGCCCAGTACTTTCCTGTCATCTATCTACTGTCATGTCCAATAACAAAAAAATAAAGCAGACTGAATTATCAACTAATATGTCATGATAGTGTTTGGTTCAATGTGTATTCAAACTAATGAATCCTTAGATTTGAAATCAGTATGATCAACTTTTTTGCTTTTAACAAATAAAAATTGGATTCAAAACACAACAAATCTCATAAACCACACATGAAATTGTTAAAATTGTAATTGTTATTGATTTATCACTGAAAACATTTTAATAAAATAGAAAATATATTTACAAGGAAAATGTAAGCAAAATCTTAATATGTCAATGTCACCCTTCTTATTAAATTATATATTGCTGTGTTTCAGTAGTGACAAATTTGGGAAGAGGACAAATATTCCAAAACATTCTAAAAATACAATATGAGAATTAACTGCACAATGTGAACCTTGGGTATTATACAATTTGCATACATACAAAATTTGTGGAAAAAGACTGACTTTTAACCAATTCCATAGAATGGCCCATATACAGTGGCCCCTACAAGTATTTGGGCACTTAAAGGGACAGTTCACCCAAAAACACAAATATTGTCATCATTTAATTTTTCTGCCAAACACAATAGAAGATATTTTGAAAAACATTGGGATTCAAACAATATTGAACCCTGTTTACTTTCATTGTATACACAAAAAGCTTTATCAAAATATCTTCATCATTGTGAAGTATTCACAGACGTCATTTTCTCACTGGTGACGCAAATGCACTCCGGTTTCCAATAACACAATGTTAAAAACATCCAACCAAACAATCCAACTAACCAAGTAACATACTATATAATTTAGGATTATTAGACATAATATCCGGATGACTCAGTCCCTGCCTTAGACACAACTTTTGTGAATAAGCAGTCAGCTTTCCACAGATGTTGATTTTCATCGGGATCTCTCTCTGAGGCCGGCGTCGTGCTAATGCATGTTGAGTGCCGTAATTAACAACACACACTCCATTAATACCGCTTAATACATGTGGCGCAGAAAGACTGGACGCCACATTAACTCCTCCAACTTCTCTCCTCGCTTTCATTCTATTCCTCATTGGGCCAGATGAGAAAACACCATCTACCCAAATCTGCTTCAAAACACCATGTTTAGGAGGACTGAGGGCAGGAGGCAAATAAATAAAGCAGCACAGAACATTAGTTGCTGTTATATCAAGGGTTTTGAAAATTTCATTAAGTGTTTTTTTGGATATGCATTTTTAGCATGCCAGTATTTTTTGTTTAGTTTTAAACTGAATTGTTCATAAATCATTTTTTATTTGTATTATTTTGGTTGCATTTTTAAAAAATGTAGTTGGCTTGTTTGCACTAATTTTGCAAGTAATTTTTTTGTACTTTACTGTTAATTGCTCATTGTTTTTATTACTTGAAACAAAACAGAAATAAAACAAATATTACCTGAAAATATGAAATAAAAGGTAAACCGAAACATAGAAAACTACTAATAAAGATAACAAAAGCAGCAAAATTACTAAAACTTCAATTGAAGTTCAAATGAAAACTTAAAACATAAAAAAGATGTAATATTATTAATCCCAATTATTAATAAACACTACAATAGTATATAATACTATTCACCACCAGTTTACATCATCTATCTTCGTTTGCATAAATCAGTGTCCAAAGTCCAAAGGCCCGCGGGCCAGCAGCTTGTCTACTGAAATGTATTATATGTAGCCCGCCAAACATAATTTTTAAAATTTGCAGTTTCACAATGTCAACACAAGGTGACAGCACTAGATTTTTTGACCAGATGTAGCAGTAAAACACAGCGATAACAATTTGAAAACATATGCGCTGCCTTTTCTTAACCGCGCAAGAACTCCTAAACAGACCAAAAGCGGGAGAGCGCAACTTGTGAACCGCCCCGGCGCCACACAGACCATTACTAGTTCTGTAGACAGCGCAGCGTGAGCTCAGAACAAATGTGTTTACTCGCTGACTGATCTCGATCATGCAACCACTAAACAGCGCTGTGAGATTCCGTGAGAAGCGTTCGGAGCAGAGGTCTCCGATACAAACCACGGATGTCGCGATAATTTAAACTAATTTAAAGGGGTCATTGGATGCAAAGTTCACTTTTACATGTTGTTTGAACATTAATGTGTGTTGGCAGTGTATGTACAAATCTACCCTATAATGATA
>JAHKKF010519150.1:0-33275 GCA_019740295.1 Labeo calbasu | reverse complement strand
AGAACACACTAAGCTAAAATCATGATTTTTATTGATTAGTTGTGCATTGCTTTATTACAAATTAATTTTTTACTTTTTTAATTCTATGAATGTTACACGATCCACAAAAATTGCTTTAAATATTATTGACCAAACACTTAAATATGGCATTTTCTTCAGAGAACATTTTTATATATATATATATATATATATATATATTTTAAAATTATCTGCTTTTCCTGATTTTTTTTTTTTTTTTCTCCCAAGCATTATTTGGTTGAATCATGTTTCTAATTAAATATTTACTTTCTATTGATTTAAACTGCTAACAGCAGATGGATGGAGAGCTGTGATCTGAGACATGTATTTGCATGTGTTTGCATGTTCTTATATAACTGTACAGACCCAGATTACAGTAAAAGCAGTGAGAGGCGGGATTGAATTGAACACTGCACACAGCATACCCCATGCAATCTTTATCTTTGTATCTTCCATGCTTTCTTTATTAAATGTTCATTCACAACAAATTTTAGTTTTTTTTTTGTTTTTTGTTTTTTTGCCTTGAGGTGCGTTTTCAGTAAGGACTCAACAGCTCAGCTCAACTTCAATAGTTGTAGGTGACATAAAGCAAAAGGTTCAAGGCAAAACATTTCTTTAAAATAGATGCAGTCTTTCAACTGTCAGGTTGTCAATAATCTGCTTTGAAAGAGCTCTGTGAAATCTGAAATGACACGCTGCTGTGACATTTACCAGGCTGATGCCAAACATGCCGCCGGATCATATTTCTTCTCTTTGACACTGATACCAGGTGGAGAAGGTGGATAACCGTGGGGTGCAGCTGGCCTCTCTGTTCATGAGTGGAGTGGACACTGCCCTGTTTGTGAATGATGTATGTGGACAGCCCTTGCCATGGGACCACTGCTGCCCTTGGGGCTTTTTTGATGGGAAGTTGTTCCAAAGCAAGCTAGCTAAAGCCACCAGAGACAGAGCCTCCTTACTTGATATGTGTGAAGGCCAGGTAACGAACACATAGGTGCAGGCACATCTGTGTAGTATTTGGCAATATTTAAAGGTGGGTTTTTTTTATAAATTGTCTTTGATGCTTTTTCCTACAGGAGGAACTGGTTTCGAGAGTGGAGAAGATGCGCCAGGCCATTCTGGAAGGCATCAACCTGTCCCGGCCGCCTCCCCCACCTCCACCACTGCCACCCCCTGCATTCCTCCCCCCTGCCATGGTGCCCCCTTTCTACCCCATGCATCCTCTATACCCTCCTCGCCCACTGGGCTCCATGCCTCCTCCTCCTCACCATCACCACCAGCACCGGCCCAGAGCCTTCCCAGGTTAGACCTTCCTCTCATTTAGCACATTTAGTTCATTTTCTCTCCTGCCTGTTGGGTGTCACTTAGTCATTTTCTGTAACTCTTTTAGGAATCCAGTCTATACCTCCCCAGGGTGGCAAGCTGGAAATAGCTGGCATGGTTGTTGGTCAGTGGGCTGGGAACAAACCAGTCCGTGGCAGAGTCAATATGCAGGTGGTGTCAGTAGGAGCAAAAGGGTGAGTCCATTCTGTGTCATAAAATAGTGGTCATTTAGCTGATTATTTATGGAGGTATGACAAGCCTCACAACAAATTACTGCTTGTGAGGGCTTTACTCTGTCTCTTTCTCTCTCTGCTGCTTTTTGATGTTCATCAACTCTCAATTGCACAACCTACTGGTGAGGACTAGTAGCAGCGGGCAGAGATTTGAAAGGGATAGTTCACCCAAAAATGAAAATTGCCATTAATTACTCACCTTCATGTCGTTCCAAACCCGTAAGACCTTTGTTCATCTTCAGAACACAGATAAAGATCATTTTGATGAAATCTGAGAGCTTTCTGACCCTGCATAGATAGCGATGCAACTAACATGTTCAAGACCCAGTGAGGTAGTAAGGACATCATTAAAATAGTCCATGTGACATCAGTGATTCAACTGTAATGTTGTAAAGCCGTGAGAATACCTCACGTGCACAAAGAAAACAAAAATAATGACTTTATTTAACAATGTCTTCTATTCCGTGTCAGTTTTCAACGTGCGTTCACAAGAGTTGCACGACGCATGTGTGTGGAGCTACTGACGCAGGCGTCATGTACTCTCCTGAATGTGTGACAATGACGGAAGATAGGGTTGGGTACCATTCACATTTTAATGAGTACGGTATCTGAAATTCGGTGCCGGTACCCAGTGGTTCCTATTTTTGGTACTGTTTTGGTACAAAACATTTATTTCAGTAAACAACTCCAAAACTCTCAGTTTAAACATTTTGAACAGTAGGACCCTACAATCTTTTTCTTTTCTTTTGTTTTGTTCTTTTCTCTTCACTGTTATCATTGGCATTGTCAAAGTGTCTAATTCTATATTCCCTTTTTTTGCGATTCCTCGATTTCTAAAAATAAAATTGTGGCAAAACATTAAAGGAACACTCCACTTTTTTTTTTAAACAGTTGAGTTTAAATGTTTTCGAATCCATTCGGCCGATCTCGGGGTCTGGTGGTAGCACTTTTAGCATAGCTTAGCATAGATCGTTAGAATCCGGTTAGAATGTTAGCATCTCGCTCAAAAATGACCAAAGAGTTTTAATATTTTCATCAACTCTGCCGGCTGCAACTCTGCATCTACACAAACTTAGCGCCGGTCACTTTCAGGCGCCGCGTAATATCATTGCGCCTGCTGCACCCATGGTATGGCAGCAAAGTTCCTTGATTATTTTACCGGAATGAGAGTATAGTACCTAGCCATATCAACCTACAAAATTGCAACTTTTTTTCATTTTCCGTCAGTCTTAGTACACGATGTAACTACAGAAGAGTCAAGTTTTAAATAGGAAAAATATCATTATATGTGGTCATTTTTGAGCGAGATGCTATCGGTCTAATCAGATTCAATGATCTGTGCTAAGCTATGCTAAAAGTGAGATCGGCTGAATGGATTCGAAAACGGTTAAACTCAACTGTTTAACTCTAGGGGAGTTGGACAATGAGCCTATTTTCAAAAAATGTGTTCCTTTAAATTCAAATTAATTAATAAAATCGCCTAGCCCTATTTTAAGCATTTATTTTTAATCAAATTAAATTAAACCCTTTTATTTTTGTCAAACAAACAGAGGGTTACTGTTAAAATTAATACATGGAAAAAAAATTGTTTCCTTTAAAAAGTTTTAATAATTGTATTATTTTTTTTCTACAGTTTTTTTTTTTTTCTAATCTAGTTGTAATATTTATTTTTATCATTTAATTGCTTTAAATTTGACAGAACATGGAATATATAAAGACGTACGTTATACTGTACAAAAGTAATACAAGTTACATATTAAACCATACTTTTATTTTCACTGGTTGCCATTAAGTTTCTGTGTGTGACTGCAAGATTCCCACGGGTCCTTGAAATCCTTAAAAGTTTATGAATCAGAAAAAAAAAAATTCAAGGCCCTGGAAAGTTTTTGAAAATAAACATACATGGATACAGGTCCTTGAAAGTGCTTGAATTTATTTTGTGAAAGCAGTTTTCTGGAAAAAATTCCATATTATTCCCTCCGGTGAATGTGTTATTTCGCCAACACTTCGTGACCTACATATACTAGCTTGCTTGATTTACGTTAGTTAGGGTGATCATTTTTCTTGTTTTCTTGATCCCGCTCCTGCTGAATTTCAGGCCATTACCGCCTGATCACACAATCATTCTAATATTGAATATAATTTGCGTGGATCAGGGAACCTCTTTCTCTTGTGGGTTAAATGTTTGAAATATTGCATAAATTAATATTGCATGAATGCTTGTATTGAGACATTGCATTTTACCTGTGATAAAACTGTGCAAGATATTAAGTGATGGCCACTGGTTGAAAGCCTTTTACCTGTGTTTATGAATAATCTGCACAAGGGTGACTGTAAAATACACATTTTAGGTATGGTATTTAAATATTTTGAGTTTTGATATGGGATATGGTAATTGTGCTATACTTTGGGGGCTTTTTAATTATAATAATTAAGATGACAGAACGGCTTGCCAGAGATCCAAAGGACCATCACTTGGCCAGGAGCTGAATATTCTTCAGTTTTAAGCAAAAAAAGAAATACGACAAATAGTATATCACATCTCTGTCATATGGCCAAAAATAAATGCAAAAAAAGCTCTTTTGCATAGTTGTGTTTGACACATGAAAACTGTAACAATGTGTCTTAACAAGGTAAAACGATGTAACCTTGCTCTCACTTGAAATGTGTCCCCACATTAAGTCTTTAAGAGTATTGTCCCTGAAAGGTCTTTGAATTTGAAGTTAACCAAGGTGTGGGACCCTGGACTGTCACAGCAGCTCTAGAGATTAAGTTCATATGTTCATTTCGTCGTATAGTGAGACGCAGAGGTCAGAAATCACCATGAATGTCAGGCCTGCTTCAATGTTTGTGTGGTAAACAGAACCGTTTCTCTGCCATTCATGCGTACAAAAGCAAGCGGAACATGCAGGATTGATATTTAAACCATCTTTTTGCCTTTTAATATTCACGGACACTAGTCCATATTGCGATTCGAATGATGAATTCCGTGGCATTCCGTGCTATAGAATAAATTCCGTTTTTATGAATGGACTCTGTGATCCCGTTGCCCTAGAAATGTAACCAAAGTTCAGAACATTTTGGTTTGTCCTGTGTGTTGTGTTTGAATGAGTTACAGGGTCTCATTCTCTCTCTCTCTGTAACGTACGTGCCCAGATGCATTCTCCGGTACCAAAATTTGGCACTTAATGTGAACCTCAGTAGTACCGACACAATTCGGTCGGTACCCTTAAAAGTACAGAGTTTGGTACCCAAATCTAACGGAAGAGAAAGAATTTCTAAATAAAGTCTTTATTTTTGTTTTCTTTGCGCACAAAAGGTATTATCGTAGCTTCATAAAATTACAGTTAAACCACTGATGTCACATGGACTATTATAACGATGTCCTTACAACCTTTCTGAGCATCTAGTATTGTTATATCCCTAACGCACATGGATATATAACTATCTGTTTTTTTCTGTTGTTTCCCAGAAGGGGTAAAGAATTGACAGTGAAGGGAAGGGGAGGGAAAAAATTGACCACCAACAGAACACAGGTCAGTCCATCTTTGGCGTTAAACACTCAACATTTATATTAATGTTGGTGAGCAAGAAGATTGATTTTTTTTTTTTTTTTTTTTTTTTTTTTTTTTTTTGTCTCCCAATGTTTCGTGTAGACTCTGTCCTCTTCACCTCCCTCCTCAAGCCCCCCAAAGCTCACAGAGGACGCTAAAGCAGTGGGGCGGCCCACGGAGGGAACGGGGACCGCGTCACAGCAGCTGAACGGCAGCTCTTCAGGAAGCGCCACTGGTCAAGCTCTTGACCTGCCACCACTGGCCCAGCCAATCCAGTGTGCCTTAGCCAGCAGAGACAACCAGTCAGGAGATGGGGTGGAAGTAGAGGCCCCTTGTTGCCTTGACGACTGCCCATCAGATGGTGCACTACAGAAAGAGGAGTAATTACATCCCATAATGTAATAAGAATGAGAGAGTGAGAGGGAATGATCTAAGGTCGACTGCCTTTTCCTTGCAAAATTGAATATTTAGGGCACAGTAGCCACTTTGTGTTGTCATGGTATAATTTATGATGCTGCACATGCTGGAAACGACAGATGGACAGTGTCAGGATTGCGGTCTGTGTGTCACCTTAAGAACCGGGTCTGGTTTAAAACTGAACGGGTTTAAATCACAACCCTCGATTGCACATCGCCCCGAATCTTCGGATTCCGGACCTCATCCTTTCCACTGGCCCATCAGTGTTGTAGCATCGTGAAAAGCTCTCGAGTTTTTTTTATTTCGACACCGTTTTCTTTTCAGACCTTAGTGCGTTGACGGTGACTTTATATGTATGATTGCCTAAAATGGCTACGAAAAGCCCCTTATTGCCCAAAGTATATTCGAAAATTGACCTACACGAAATACTTGCACGTGTCAAGTAGCACAGCAGCACCTGCTCTAAAGTTTCCACCACACAGCAAAGAATCACACTATTTGTACTACACATGGCTGTATCTGCAGTGTACCACACAGGGGAGGATTCAGATTCAACACTGCCCTGAATACAGTAGACGAGTGGAAACTGACGGAGAACGCGGGTTGTATTTGTATGTCACAGTGTGCATTCACACACACATGGTAGTCCCTTGTTTTGTTTTTTTGTTTTAGATATTATCAAAGAGTGATTTGCATGTGGAGAAGTTGCTATTGTCCTCAGCACAGGGGCTATGGGCGGCCCAAGAAGTCTAGTATTAGCAAAAATGAGCAAATGTAACACAAAGGTTCGTACAGGTTACACTCAGCGTCGCATAGCTAGCTCTACTCTGTTGCTTTCTCTCACATGTAGACGGTCTTCTTTTAGGCCCACGCCCCCTTGAGGATTCACAGCAGTACTCAAGTAGTTCTAAATGACATATTTAAAGCACCTTACGCCCAAAATGATAAATATGCAAGTTCCCCCCCCCCCTCGACTGAGGAAGAAATACACTTAAAAATGATTGTATTGTAACGTAAAGCACTTACAAATGTTATTTATGATAGTACTGCGCTATATAGAGACAGTAAATTGGTTAATTGGTTAACGCCCTTTTATTGAGCAGCAGACCGTCATTCCTTTTGACAGTTTAACTGTCTGAATTCACTTTACCTTGCGTGTTGTTTACCAGTATGACGTACAAATCAACACCAACCCATTTGAATGTGAGAACGGAGTGCGTCGTAACCTGCACTTTGTTTTAAAACCGAAAACACACTGGGTTGTCCTCGAACCAGGATAAAGACAAATCGAGGCAGAGTTCGGGAGGAAGCAGTGTGTTCGGAGGGAACCGTGATACTGTTTGACATCCCAGCCGTTTGTATATAGACCCAAATGTACATGATCCTGTTACGCAACGACGTGATTTAGGGGAGTGATTTTATCAGTGGTTGAGAATGCACGCAGTCCCTCAGACAGACCTGCCATTTGACATCTCTCTGCTTCACAACATTTTGCTTTTGGGTTTTAGCAGCTCTTGTTTTGTTTTTTGTTTTTTTACCCTCCCCTCGTTGTTCACGTCTCCTCTCTGTGCCTTGTGCATGTGTACCATGTGGATGCTTTTTTGTACATGTGCATTCTCCCACCATCGCTAAAATCATTGTAGTTTTGTTACGCTCGAAAGTAATTAATTGAACGAACCTTAGGATCACCTATTTTATTGTGACAAAGTCATTTAGAAAAAAAAACAAAAAAAATCAATTGGAGTCTGTGCTTCTCCAGGCTGTTTCGTGATCAGTCCGTCTCGTCTCGTTTTTGTGACAGTCCTATGAACTCACGCACTTCTATGTTCAAAACATTACTTCTATTGAGGCGAACAGGCTTTAAAGTTGAAAACGAACTTTAACTTGCCGTTATATTGACCATTTCGCATCAGATGGTTAGGAGATTAATTTTACTTACATGTTAATGTTTTAAATACATTTTAAAAGCAAAATACATGTTTTGTACCAATGATTTGTTGGACGTAATGAATGAGAATTTAATTTTAAGAATAACTAATACACTTGAGAGAGGCTATCGCATTTAATCATAGTTTAAGATCTGTACAATTGACAATGTCAAGATGACATCACAGCTTTCTATTGAAGTTATAAGATGCACCTTATTTTGTTAAGAAGTTAATATTATATTTAGTGCCACTAAAAGTATATCGAAAGCTCAGATTATGGAAACACCCGTTATAGTTACATGTCTGTGTATATTCTGCAAATTCTCACTCTCGAGGATCCCAGACAGATCAGCCCGTCGGAAATATCATGATGACCTGAAGCATGCATTGTTAATGCAGTTTGCTACAAAACAAGTACAATATGACAGTGATATATCGGTGTCGGAATATGACAATACTGGACATACCGGACAGACTTTAAACCAAGAAGAATCTTGACCGTAGCGTGACAGGTAGTATCCGCGCTACACCGTCATGCACGCTAGAGCATTTTAAACCTCAACCTTAGGTTGTCACGTTTTATTACGCGTTAAGTACAGTAGTGCTAGTTTTCACGAGAGGATCTCCAGCATGTTAGTGCATATGAACATGCATACGCACCCGTTAATGGAATTTCGGTTTCCTCAGAATAACAGTAGATCCTTTTAAAAACATTCAGTCCTGTGATTAACAGCCGTTTCAGTTAGTTGGGCTTTTTTTTTTCTCTCAGTGTGTTTGTCATAGAGTAACTCCTTCACATTTAGTTTTAAGTGTAATCTAAGAAAGGAACAGCATAAACCGAAATATACAGACACCAAATAAAGATATAATCTCTCTCTCTCTCTCTCTCTCACAAACACAAACACACACAGTACCTTTGTTATACCTGTAGAGAGACATCAGTTAGTATGAGGGAGAAAGTTTAAAAAAAAAAAAAAAAAAAAAGTAAATCTTTTGCATATTCAGATATTAATGTATTGTCCAGAGTGTTTGGAGAATTTCTCTTATAATTATTTGGATACTTAATTTGCAGTTTCATACGCTTGGTTCCAAAGTTACCCTCTCCAAAGCTTTTCTGCTTTGCTCTGTTTGCTCTAGATTGCTGCTTAAACTCTCATTCATGCATTTATGGAGATTCATGTCAGAGTAAAATATAGACTAAGAAATATTTAGTGGATAATATTTGGGTTGAATGAGAAGGATTTTCTGGAGATTTACTCCAGATGTTGGTCTTGATTAAACCGATAAAACATTTGGTCGCAAATGCAAATCCCCACCTTTTTCCTTTTCTTTTTTTCCCGACCCTCTCGCAGTTTTCATGGACATTCACAGTCACAAGTTCAAGTGTTCTCCCTCTTCTTAACTCTTGTCTCTGTTCGTTCTTTTATTCTTGCCTTTGTTTCCCCCGCAGCAGCAGCTCTCATTACGTTTTCATACTAACAGTGAGAGATTTTAACTTTTATAATTAGTCTAATAATCTGTCTGTAAGTAAACTTAGACAAGAGTTGGTAACATTTTCAACAGTGAATCGATAAATTTAACCTTATCATCTTTGGATTCATTCAGTTGTGGAATTGTGTTTTTCTTACTTTTTTTTTTTTTTTTTTTTTTTTTTAAATGTTATTACAACAGCTACTCCTTTGACCGTTGCTACATTTAGTATTAAAATTTGCTTAGCGGAGATAACTAGATATTTTCAACTGTAATGATTGCAATTTTCCTCACCTCTATTTTGTATGGTATCGTTTCAAACCACTTCACCATTTTGATGTAATTGTCACTTATGGAAAATAACATATTGCATTGTGTTTTGGCATTAAATTGTCAAGTTAAAGGCGGAATTATTTTGAGCAAATTTTGCTTCCTTGCACACAAAGCGGACTAATACTCATTTGTGCGACACGTTAATTTTCAACCAAAGTCGAAGTTCTGGAATCTGCTTTTCCAGTATATAGTAACAGTCTTGATTCTCTTTCTGGATCCTGTATATATGATTATACAGCTACGTGTTTTCAGTAATTGAGCTATTAGAATACGTAAGGGGTCCGTAATCAGATACTAAATGAAGAAAATGTGATGTTTACATCTTTTTGGTGAACCGTGGCTAAATCTTGTATCGTCCAGTTTCATTGCTAAAATGAAGATTTCTTTATTTCCTCTCAAGTGGAGCCTTGGACAGAGCTCTTCATAGCGATTAACCTTAGGACACTTTTTCAGCTCCCATGCACATGTATCGTCCCTCTGAAAAATGTAGCTTCAATGTAGTCATGGATAGGTTAAGTGTGAACACATACTGTAACCATGCACACACACACACGCACACACACACACAACAGCTATTTTGGTAAAAGAGTTTTGCCTGTGCATTCCTGTAGATTTGTGTCTGGACCTCAGATCTGAATCTTGCTTTATAACTGTTACCCCTGTATCCTGGCTCTGTCGCCCTTCACTCCACAGGACCACCAGTGTGGTCAGGTTTCAGTCCTAGTCTGATAACAGCAATGTGTTGTGTACAGTGGCCCACTGACATCCTACATTTTCTGGAAGTACAGTACGTAGCCTCTATATCTCGTCCCCGTTGCTTTCTAGCATGTGCCCCCGAGACAAGTCATGTTAAGACATCCATTTGTAGGCAACACATTCTGTCGTCTGTTCTTGGAAAACTGATCCCGTTCATCAACAAGCGCATTGATGCATGCATCAAGATCTCCAAAAGCTCCAAAAAACTTGTGAAGTGAAGGGTCAAGTTCATTATTATTATTGCTGTTATGGTTATGATCGTTATTAACAATTTCTCATTTTTAGTATAAAGAAAGCACCTGATTGTTTTGGAAAGAAACTTTTTCTTTTTAATTTGTCTTGCTGTTGTGGTCTGATTTCACAGTGGATTGGGGAGAAAGCCAAAAGGCTCAAAAAGAGAGAGAGTCAAAGTTGGCAGTCATGTTTGTATGGTTGGGAAATGACTTACAGTGCTGAAATAAAATTTATTCTTTTAGTAAACAGGAGTTTGGGTTTTTATTTTTATGTTTGTTTGAAAGACTGCCAGTATGACTGAAACCATGTGAGTTTGTAAGGAAATGCGGCTTCTGGATTGTACCTGGAAAAATAACACTTCACAGATTTTTGAGACGTGGGACAAAACATGTCTAGCAAGTGTAACTGCTATTTAAAATAAAGATATATATATATATATTATAATATTTTAAAGGGGTCATCAAATACCCATTTTCCACAAGTTGATATGATTCAACAACAAACTTTCTCAAGTATAAGTGTAAAACAACATCCTTTTTACCTTGTCAAAAACAGCTCTGTTCAGTGACCTGTTTTGGTGCATGTCCCTTTAAATGCTAATGAGCTCTGCTCACCCCACCCCTCTCTTTATGACCCTAAGCTCTTTTCAATAAAATCCATCCAAAAGTTAATATCAAATCTTTTTAGAATACATTATAGGATGTACCAAATATTCTTAGTTTATGCAAAATAGAAATACAACAAATAGACCTGATCTGTCATATGGCCAAAAATAAATGCAAAAAAAAAAAGAAGCTTTTTTGCGTAGCTGTGTTTGAAACATAAAAACTGTAACAATGTATCTTATAAGGTAATGCAATGTAACCTTGTTCTCACTTGAAATGTGTCCCCACATTAAGTCCTTGAATTTAGGGTATTGTACCTGGCAAGTCCATGAAAGGTCCTTGAATCTGAAGTTTACCAAAGTGTGGGAACCCTGTTAGAGACTTTTGGACCCATACAGTACACATCAGGTAGTTGGACCAAAACTACCCCCAGCAACAAACTAGTTTTTCACAAAAGGTCTCCCACCACTGTACTGACCAGGCTCAGACCTGCTTATCTTTAGTAAGGAACCAGACTTTGGCTGCTGCATGTAACAGATGCGTTTGATTGCCTTACTTTAATAAAGCTGCTCTAATAGAGGGGTAGCGCATCCTGATAGACTCAATATGGCCATCAGAATGTGCCACCACCTTAATAAATGAGGTCAAATTCATAATTAAGGTTGGGATTTAATGACCACAGAAAGGCAGGAGGCCAGTTTAATGCCTCATCTGAAGGACGCTCCTTTTTACAGGGGCTGGTTTAATGCTTCATCAAAAAGTCGCTCCTTTTTACAGTCCTGCCTTATACTAGTACTTTTGGACCTATACAACATGTCAGAGAATGGGCATCCACTGCTGGCCGAACTAAAACTACCTCCAGCAGCAAACTAGTTTTTCACAAAGGGTCTCCCACCACTGTACTGACCAGGCTCTGGCCTTCAGCTTGACAGGATGTGTTACCCCTCTATTAGAGCAGCTTTATTAAAGGGGTCATGGAAAAACTCAATTTTACATGTTGTTTGAACATAAATGTGTTGGCAGTGTGACACCCACCCAATACTGATAAAAATCCATTTTTGTAAGTATCTCTTTTTCAAATCAAGACATTCTCAGCGTCTTGTCTATGTGACGTCACACAGATCACGGCCGCTCCCACAATAGTTGATTGACACGGTCGTCTTACCTTAGACCCACCCTGAGTAAGCTGTAACAGTCCAACCACTATTGTTTTGACTTCATTGCAGGGGAAGACAAGAATGTCAGTTTGAGCGACTGAGGTGTTTTGTTTTTGGATGTAATAATGATCATAAACAATAATGGGCATCTGAGCTGCTGAAGACACAGAGGATTAACGTTACTTTCATTTTTGAAGGAAATGCGCCGATCCTTGATCTGCCTTAATGCGTCTAAGTTCGCGCAAATCATTCGTGATGCAGCTTCACCTACAGCAGAAGTGAGAATAAGTGAGGTATTTTTTTATGCATCTTTGCAAATGGCCTTTCCTAATAATGTGCTAGTTAGCAAGTTTCGCAGCTAAATATGGCTAAAGTAAATAGAACGGCTTGTCAGCCCACAGAAGAGAGGGGTGGGGTGAGCAGAGCTCATTAGCATTTAAAAGCAAATGCAACAAAATGCCTGTCTCTCAAAAAGGGCTGATTTTGACAAGATAAAAAGGGTGTTTTGTACACTACCACTGAGAAATTTTAACCAAAGTATGTTATAGACCCTAACGAATCATATCAACTTGTGGAAAATGGAAATTCAATGACCCCTTAAAAATTTGCAACAGATCCCTAAAATTTTAGGGCAATTTGCAAAGGAGAGACGAGAGCATACTAGAGGATTTGCTGCTCAAATGGATCTTGAGCTCACTGGCAAATATATCTAGTAAAATGTGCTCTCTATTGCTAAATCAAAAATTAACAGCGAGCGCTCATTCAAAGCTTTTTAACACTCCGCATATTAAATGCAAATTCTAAACAATATTAGAATGTTTGCGGACGTGCGGGACTGGACACAAAAATTGCGGGAGCGTGATTAAAAAAAAAACAGTCCTGTACAGAGCTCTATTCATGACTGATACAAAGCGGCCGAAAAGCCCTCCTTCCAAAAACAGTTCAGGGGTATGATTTCAGAACTGGCTGGTCAGGATTTGCCCTGTCAGGATTTGCCCTGTCTTTGAGTGTATGTATTTGTGTTTTTGACACCATCTGAAACTGCTGATGAACTTGACCTCACTGCCGCAAATGGAGTGGTAGCTGGTGAGCTGAAGTCGTTCTAACACGACAATTTTACACTGGCTGTAACATGTCGTTATTTTGATTCGTAATTTAGCACGTTCATTCCCAGCTAACAATTTTTGGTTGGTTAACAGAACATTCCCAATAACGTTATGTTTTACGGTTTGTTTTTGGTTAGCCAGGAAACGTTTTTTAACGTTCCCAGAACGTTTGTAGAACATTCTCAGAAAGTTAGTTTTTAGAACTCTTTTCTAACATTCCCAGAACATTAGTTTTTGGTTCCCAGAACGTTATTTTGTTAAGATTTGTTTTTGGTTAGCCAGAAAAGTCTTATTAACGTAAACAGAACATTATTATTATTATTATTATTTTTTTTTGTATAACATTACTGTACCATTATTTTAATGTTGCCTTAATGTTATTATAACGTTTCCGTAACCTCCTTTCTCCAATATGATCACTCCGCTGTACATCAGTAATCATCCAGCACAATCACTATCTTCAGTTAGGCATGTAAAATCCCTCCAAAATCATATTTACTCTCATAACTATCAATTTTAAGTAGTAATTCAATAAATAGATCGATAAATGAGCGAGGCAGTCAGCCAGTAAAACGCAATAATTAATTTTCACTAATTTTTAAATGAATTTCACATGTCTGTGGAAGACGTGAAAGCATGTGCTGGAGAAGTGCGTGCATATCAGAGGTGCGCGGTAAATGAAGATGAAACAAATCCACGAATTTATGATTTCTGTTTTTACTCTGTGCTTAACCCTGGCTTAATATTATAATTGAAAACGTGTTTTGATCTAATTTCTGTATTGTAGTAAATGCTGCACGAATTTTAGGGCTCTGTCTAATTACACAAAAACATTTGCAACGTTTTCATTGGAAAGATAGTTTTAGAGGATAAAAAATATAACCCGATAATAACCATTAAGGAACGTTCTGTATAAGTTATTTTTTAGATTATTTTAAAAACAACCACCATGCGACGTTCAGGCAACGTTATTTTATGGTTGCAAAATAACAACCTAAAAATAACCACCAGGAAATGTTCTCTATAGGTTATTTTTAGGTTATTAAAAAAAACACCATGCAACGTTCTGGGAACGTTATTTTATGGTTACAAAAAATAACCTAAAAAGAATGTTCTGCTAACGGTATTTGGTTCCCAAAAAATAATGTTAGGGGAATGTTCTGTGTTTACTGGGCCCATTGGCCTCTCCGTGAAGCCGGGCCTACTTTACTATTAAATGTTAATAAAATTAATAAAAAAAAGCTAGGCTATAAAAATATTTGGGCAATCAATTGTCACTGCAATCAGAAGGCTATTTTTTTCTTCGTGAAATGCCCGTTTATTCATATTTGTAAGCATGACGTTTTCAAAAGGTGCTGCAGTTTTCTCTCGTGCACGTTGTGACATTTGACAACCACTGCTTAACTGCACACTTTGTAGTCCACTTAATTATCTAGTCATGAACTGAATGGAAGGCGGATCGGATCACTCAAGGGGCAGGTCACCTCAGGGGTAGATCTGCGCGCCTGCATCCAGTGTATCTCTGTTCTTGCTGGTGATGTAAGATGGCGGTATCATGTACAGTCGCGGTCTCAGGTGAGCGAAACACCACGTTCTCTTTTTGAAATGTCATTGCCGCAGTCACCGTCAACACTGGCGCTGCGTTTGCATTCGGTCTCGCATTTGCCAAGACACATTTCAGTTTAATACAACGGATAGGTTTGTTTCAGCATGCAGTTTATTGATTATCAAACCGGGTGCACTAGTCAGGCAACCGCCATTTTTCGTATTTGATAGCATAACTATAATATTAGAGTAAATGATCATAATGTCATGAGAAAAGAGGAGTAGATCGTGCATGCAGGTCTACAATTTTCTCGGAAATATTAGCCGACAGAATGCTCCATTTCAAACGCCAAGTCAATCAAGTTAGGGTGTCGATTTGATTTGTAACGCTGGAGTATGTTGATAAAACACTTGATAATCGCATGCGTGTCATGATAAAGTTAATCTGGCAGCCAGACAGTCTACGGTTCAACAGAAACGCCTCGTGATTCAAGCACATCAGACTGACATGCATTATCATGCCTCTGCCAGCTGTTGATTCCCGAGACACAAGTACGAAGCTAGTATGGATGGTTGCAATAATAATAGACCATGTGGACAGTCATCATCAGCTCTAGCATACAGATTATTTTGATGCAGAGGTGTTTGAGTCTTGCATTGCTGAAGTGTGTACGAGTGGGAATCACATCCCTGCTGGAAAATCCAGTTTAAGATGGTCGATGAGTTTTGAGATTCTAGACCAGAGTCAAGAAACCAGTTACCATGTTTTATACATCAGCTATCATCTTAAAATGGATTTTTCAACTGGGGTGTATGAAAAATGTGGAAAAACTCTTCCATATGGGTAGATTCATTGCCTAATTTCACTCGGTCCTAATACATATTGACAGCTATTTCCTTTCTTGCATCAGCTTTACAAATTCAGTGCACTGTATAATGTATATAACCAGGGAAGTAGTCTTGCAGTGGAGTATAGTTGTGCATATATTGTAATGCATAATATATTATTGCAAATCAATATTTAATACACAGCGTTTATGATCTTTAATGAGCAAATAAAAGTGGCACATTTATCACATCAAATGCCGCAGAGCGCCATATACTTGATCCGTTTTGTGCAATCTCTTTGTTCTTCATGGTATATCGTGACTCATATTTCAAAAGATGAGTTGTATTGCCAGAAATCTGCCCACACTTATGGTGTGGATGTTTGAGGAATGGTAATACTGGGTTAAAGGATGATGACGACAGACGGCTTTCGCTGTGGGATTTATAAAAATCAAATTAGCAATTGCAAAGGTGCTTTATTAAATTCAAAGTAGAAATAGCACAAATAAGCATTTGATTTCTGGCACTGACATGTCTTTCTGCCTCCTGTCTCCTCCTGCAGGGTACCAGACAGAGGGGCTGCTACGTTGGGGGCTGTGGAATGAGGTAGTAGTTTGTATAGTTTGGGATCACACCAGATCTGGGAGATAACTATACAGCCTACTGTCTTTCTCACAGCTGCTCCCTCACATCAGATACACCAATGATGTACCTTCACATGGGATTTGTGGCATAGCTGAATATATACATTGTTGCACTGTGTGTACTTTCTGAAGAGTGTAAATAGTGGAGAATTTGGTGATTGTCTCATTGTACAAACTACTCAATAAAAATACTGATATCATAACTGAATCTTATTTTAGTTCATTCAGTCTTTATAGACCAATTTGGAGTAGACGCCACAGTCACCGGCAGCTGTGCGCGCATTGTGGTGGCAGAAAAACACTGGTAACAAGTGGAAGGAAACGGTTGAAATCCATGGAATAAAAAGAAAAATGTATTGTTGTGCCTTTGGATGTCAGAATCGGAATGCAATTCATTTTTATAGAATACTGTCATCAAAAAAGCCATTTGAAGCTAAATGCAGACATTTAAACGGCCAGACTATGGATGAAACCTATATGATTGCTCTACTTTTACAAATAAATTTGATTTAAATAATTTGTCTACATAATAGTCATATACAGTATGCAGTTACAGCATGAAATACTATTATATATAACATTTACCTATTTTATCTTACAATTCTGATATTTTGTCTCCACAAATTCAAGTTTATATCTGCTAGTTTAAACTTTACAACTCGATTTAATTCAAGTTTGTCAATTCTGAGGAAAAAAAAATAACAAAGCGTGGGATATAAACTCATAAATCTGAGCCGTGGGGAAAAGAGAATGACGTGTTGATTTTTCTTATCAGAATTGTGAAAAAAAAGTCAGAATTTATTCCATGGCTTCCATAGACTGATACTTGAAAACTGTCATTTTCTGCCACCAGATAAGCTCCGCCCACCAAAAAATCAGTGTCATCCACTGTTTGCAAACACCAAATGGTTACAGATAATTGGTGGTTAGAATTCAAACTGCAGTCACTATTAATTATGTTTTAACTAGCTTGCTACAGTATGTGATATGTTCACTGTCGGTTTATACATTTGTGTATCTTGTGTCATTAGTTATGTTATTATTTATTGTTTTATTATTATTGTTTGTATATACCTGCTGCAATTTTAAAGTAAATTGAATCATGACTCATGTGTGTCTCCTCTGTGAATTCACTTTTTGATTTTTAGGCCCTATATTATTTTATTTTTACTATTCTTAAATTAAATGAGCCCCAAAAAATCTATTCTTAAAAGGTGAGTATTCAAGCAACCTTTATCTTCTAATATATTAATTTTCTGTTCTTCTAAAGTAATTCTATTTCACACTAACTATATTCATACAGTCATTTTTAATCTTTGTTATTAAAAATTTGCAAACAAAGTTGCAAATCAGCAACAATAGGGAACAGGTACAGACTATTTAACAATAAAACTCAAGTATAAAATACTGCACAAATTGAATAATCAAATGTAAAAATGTTTTAAAACCTTAAATATAGGTCATTAAATGCGCCTATCACCTTAAAATATTACCGCTGCTAATTCTGAATGATCACCGACTGGCGTGTGACTTCCTGTGAAGTTGTCAATCAAATTAACTGTAGCCAATCGGCTTAAAGGGCGTTGTCGTATCCTTATTTCTGATTGGGCTACAGAGCGCTTACGCGGAGTGACGTCACCACTGGTACCCAAGCAAGCAGTTGCAGCGTGTGAATATGGCGAACATCAGAAGTGTCAAGGTGAGAGAGAAATTGAATGAAATAACTGAAATGTAGTGGCTTAGAAAAGTCGTATGTCCTTGAAGGTCAGTTTTTCAGGATTCTTTTGCAGCTCGCTTTAGTCTGTACGTCGTTGTGTGGTTGTATTGCACATCTTCTCACAATATTTTGAAGTTTTAGCCGCAGTGCTAACTAGATCAATGGAACTTCTGTGCAGTTCTGAGTCTGACTGGGACACATGTAAACATGACAAACAATAACGAATAACCAGTTTTGCTCTTACTTATTGTATTATCTTAAAATTCCGGTGCTGTAAGGTTAAACTTCATTGTTTTGCAGCATAATATAGTTTAACCATGACTGAATTGTGTTTGTTGTATAATGAAACATTACTAAGCTGTATGCAGGTTGTGTACTGAAACTAAAGCTTTGCACGCATATATATATATATATATATGCTTACTTCATCCAGTGACCTCTTTGACTGTCTGGCAGGGTATGGTAGGTCTGGTGACAGGAGGGGCCTCTGGTTTGGGCAGAGCTACCGTGGAGCGGCTCATCAGTCAGGGGGCCAGCGCTGTGATCCTGGACCTGCCCAGCTCAGATGGACACAAAGTGGCCGCTGCTCTCGGAGACCGATGTGCATTTGCACCTACTGATGTGAGTGACACTTACTGTTAAAGACCCTTTGCTATTTTCTCCTTTTTCTTCTTGCTCTTTTAGGCAACAGTGCTTGATTGCTTGATTTGAAAATATGGACTTTTTGTTTTCTTCTGATTGGGTTTTTGTTTTTTAATTCAGGTCACGTCAGAGTCAGATGTGAGATCGGCTGTGGATTTGGCTAAGGAGAAGTATGGCAAAGTGGACTTGGCGGTGAACTGTGCTGGGATAGCTGTGGCTGTGAAGACGTACAACTTTAAAAAAGACCTACCTCACAGTCTGGAGGACTTCACTCGTGTTATTACTGTAAGCCTCACTGTATTTAAAGTGCTGCCTGAACCTCATAAACTACTGGTTCATATTTACACAACTTTTTGTCACTGTAAAGTTTATCGCTATTATTTCTTTAAAGCAGTCCTTTTGAGATGAGTGAAATCTGAAAACAGGCAATGCCATGTTATTGGATGAATTATAATTTTCTTTGAATTTTATCTATTAAAGGTGAACATCGCTGGGACTTTTAATGTGATCAGATTGGCTGTAGGTGAGATGGGAAAGAATGAGCCTGATGCAGATGGACACAGAGGCTGTATCATCAACACAGCCAGTGTTGCTGCTTATGATGGACAGGTATATCAGCCATACACTAATGTTCAAAAGATTGGTCTCTGTAAAAACTTGTAGCGAGACTGCATTAGAGGGATAATTCAGCCAAAAATGAAAATTCTGTCATTAATTACTCAACCTCATGTCGTTCCAAATCTGTAAGACCTTCGATCATCTTCGTAGCACAAATTAAGATATTTTTGATGAAATCCGAGAGCTTTAGAATTACAAGGAGAGGAATGCACACGTCGTAGTGCTCTCGTGAATGAAGGTGGAGAAAAAATATTCTTGCAGCTTCATAATATTGCTATTGAACCACTGATGTCACATGGACTATTTTAACAGTGTCCTTACTACCTTTCTGAGCCTTGAACTTGTCAGTTGCGTTGCTGTCTGAAAGCTCTGGGATTTCATCAAAAGTATCTTATTTTGTGTTCAGAAGATAGATGGTCTTACGGGTTGGGAACGTGGGTGAGTAATTATGACAGAATTTTCATTTTTGGGTGAAGTATCCCTTTAACTTGATCAAAAGTGACAGTGAAGACGTTAATAATGTTACAGAAGATTCCTGTTTCAAATAAATGCTGTTCTTTTAAACTGTCCTTTCACTGATAATAATAATAAATGTTTCTCGAGCATCAAATCTGCATATTAGAATGATTTCTGAGGGATCATGTGACAGTGAAGACTGGAATAATAATGCTGAAAATTCAGCTTTGATCACAGGAATAAATTGCATTTTAAAATGTATTAAAATAGAAATCAGTTGTTTTAAATTATAATAATCTTTCCTAAAATTCCTGTTTATTGTATTTTTTATCAAATAAAAACAGCCTTGGTGTGAATAAAACACTTCCTTCCGCAAACTTTTGAACAGTAGTGTACGTTCTTTTGCCAACCTTCCAATATCTAACCTTCAACAGGTTTTATAATGTGTTTTATTGTCTTTTCAAGGTGGGTCAGGCTGCATACTCTGCCTCTAAAGGTGGGATTGTGGGTATGACACTTCCTATTGCTCGAGACCTTGCCCCAATGGGGATCCGTGTGGTCACCATCGCCCCAGGTCAGTGTCCCTGAGATGCGTATTTTGTTTGTGGTCCCATCATCGCTCTATCAAAATGTATTGTTTGTTGAACAGTTAATTATTATTCCTTTTTTGTGACCTTTTTAATGGCTTTTTCTTCTCTACAGGTTTGTTCTCCACCCCACTCCTAGCAGGATTACCTGAGAAAGTGCAAAGCTTCTTGGCCAGACAGGTGCCCTTCCCGTCACGTCTGGGAGATCCAGCTGAGTTTGCACACCTTGTGACTGCAATAGCAGAAAACCCCATGATCAACGGTGAGGTGATTCGTTTGGACGGAGCCATCCGCATGCAACCCTGAAGGAAAAACGGGAACAGGGTGGAGAGACTCCAGTTGAAATACCCAAAACTGGTCTGTGGTTGAAGACCTGATACTTCAGCATAAAGTCAGGATACTTTGTATCTGAGTGGAAGTGCTACCACTCACATTTTTAACCACTGGAAATCTTGTAGATTTTTTCAACACTTGAGTCTGTCTGGTATTTATATACTGACTGCACTTCTGTGCCACTGAGGTACTGTCCTCTAATGACTAATGACTGATGTGTGTGTCCATAGTAAATGCATTTATACAATCATCAGGTTGTACAGGAGTCATGCAAACTGAATGTCTCTGTATCCACATATCTTTTTGTGTAAAATAAAACATGTAAAGCATAACAGGATGAGTTTTAATAAATTCATATTTGCTGTTGTAGACAAGCTCATGGATCACTGCAGTTAAGTAAATACAGCTCCAGAAAATATGATCAATATGAAATGTGTTGGATTTGCCACCACACTGACTTCTAAGACTATTATATCACTACTATATCAATGGTTCTCAACCACTAGGTGGCCTCAGCATGACTTAAAGTTATTCAGATTAAAATATTATTCATACAGACTAAAGTATTTCATAATAATGGTAAACAGTCATTTTATTTCATGATAACAGTCAGCGTTGGGAGTAACTAGTTACATGTAACGGAATTTAATTACGTAGTTTAATTACAAAAAATATGTAACTAATCAGTTACAGTTGCAGAGAAAAAATGTGTAATTAAATTAGTTACTTACGAAATTGTTAACGATTACATAGGGGGTTAGATCTAAATGTTCTTACACACATACACATACAGATTTAATTCATTTCTTTCCCAAACTGCATTGACTGCCCTAAAATATGAGACACTAACGTTTCAGGAGTTTAAGACACACAACATGTTTTTTTTATTAATGTTTTAATTTCCTCTTCGGGATTGTGTATATGCTTTATTTTTTAGATTTTTTTTTTTAGAGTTTTTTTCCCAAGGCATTGTTAGATGCCGGTGTTTCCTGTCATAGCTATGCAAAGATTTGATTTCAAAAACAGTATCATAGCTATTAAGGGTCAATATCACCATAGAGTGCCTTTCAACCCTCATAATACTCACAAATTTTAGTTTTTATTTCCCATTCGCTTTGTCATGTCTACTATAGAAACATATTAGCTGAGCTCCCACACATTTTTTAGACAAATATGGGCCATTATTCAAAGCACAAACCATGAGATATGTCCACCCTGTCTTGGACATATATACATTACCGTTAAATACATTTCACTGCAATATTAAGATGCAAATTATATTTTCTGAAAGGTATGACATCCCTTTCCTAAACAGGGTTATTTGTTTGCTTTCAAATTATAAATACATAAAGAAGTTTATGTAAAACGTGTTTTTAAAGAAACTCGTACAATTTGCACATGTAGGTTTTCTTATTTGGAGAAAACCGATATTTGGATGCAGTTTTTTGTTTGCATGTTATTTTAATATCACTTAATTCAAGCGATGAAGGATTTTGAAGGTGTTTTGATCAGTGTTGATTACTACTGTAGGGTTAACCCTGCCTGCTTTAAATGTCTGTTTGAAAATGATAAACAATTCAGAAAAATTTTGAAGAAAAAAAAACCTAGACATGTAAATTTATAAAAGTAATCAAATGTAATCAGTTACATTAATAAAGTAATTGAAATAGTTACACTACTACATTTTAAATAGGGTAACTTGTAATCAGACCTATTACATTTCTAAAGTAACCTTCCCAACACTGATAAAAATATAATTATTGTTTGTTTTAATAACTAACTGCAGTTAGTTCTGCAGAATCGCAACGCTATACGTGACAGCAGTTACATAAATCCATTTTATCCTCTCCATGATTCTTCTCAATGGCTCCCAACTGGTAGACAGTTAAAAGTAGACTTGGTTAAAGAGTTTGGGGTGGGGTGTTGGGTGTTTGTTGTATATTTATTGTATATTTGTATATTCATATTATATAAGCAATTATCAAAGAAGTCATAATATGTCTCAATATAGTCATTTTAGTTCAATAACTTTGTTATTGAAAATATTAACAAAACAACAAATTACGAACAAATGGAAAAATACAATATAATAATTATTATTTGTAACTTTTTTTTTCAGGCACAGCCTATTTAGCAGTACCATTCAAGTAAAAGAATGCTAGGCCCACACAAACCAAATGCTCAAATGTCAAAAATAAATAAATAAATAAAAATAACAGTAGCGTGAAGAACTGGACCAACAGAGGGCAGAATTGAGCTTGTTTTGACATTCAAGACAGGCGGTTCATATGATTTTTGCATATTATCTATATTGTGATTATGACAGGTCAAAGATCTTTATTGCAACAGCATTATTAGAAGACCTGTAAATGCTGTTGGATAAAAATTAAATATCTGTACATAACATTTTTCAGATTATATCTTTAGATTTGTTAAAGCTTTTTATAAGTATTAACTAATGCCTTAAATATACAACTACTTAAACAGCATATAAGACTCATCACCAAAAAGTAAAACACGAAAATATTGGCAGCTGTGCACAAAAGTCCTGGTAAATCCTTTACTGAACAGATTGAGCATAATTAAAGTAAGCCCAGATTGATGTTCGCAAATCTGCTTTTCACACACACACACACACGCGCAGATTGATTTCTGTCCACAGGGTGGCAGTTCCACTGTAATCTCAGTTTCATTTATTTCAGTCGATCCTAAAAGCTACAGAGGGCATGTTATCATCATAACACTATAGCGAGGTTAACCGTCCTCACAGTAAGGATGATTCATGTTTTCTGCCATTTTTTAAATCTCACTTACCTTATTTCAATGTTGTTTGATTATTGTTATTTCTTATGCTTGTCCATGCACTATTTATATATTTAGTGCACAGTCTAAGTAGCTGACCAGGTTTACATTTTACTGCAAGTTGTGATAGCAAAGATTTTTTTTTTCATTGATGAGATATACCATATGACATGGGTCATAGTGTTTGTAGATTGTGCAGTGAAACAGATGTTAGATCAAACATCAGATTGAGGGACGCCATACGTGGCGAATGCTTTGAATCATGGCTGATGGTTATTGAGTGTCACTGCGTTGTCTCACTTCACTCTGATGTGTTGCCCAACGTCTGCTCCATCATGTCATGCATCTATCAGGGGGCCATGAGTTAGGACAGCTTTGATGGACACTTGCTGTCATCCCAATAGATCTTCGCACTGTCAGGAAAATTACTTTCACTATTAACAACCGAGCGAGGACAAACATCGGAGGCTGTGCGAAGACAAGGTTAAAGACTGAGGGGTTGCATGAAAGAGACGTCCTGGTGCTTGTTCCCAAAGCAACTAAAGGTTTTGTCTAGAATCACCAAGAGCACACTAACAGACCGATTCATCAATATGCATTATTAATGTGCTCGGGACAATTCAATCCCCCCGAACTGTGTAAATATGAGAGTTTGGGTGTAATCAGAACACAAGACCGCTTTATGCTGAACCTCTAGAGGGCAGACGGCACAAGCCCGCGACAACCTGATCGGCGTTTAGAAACACGTGCATCGACAGCATGTACATGCATCATTTGGATAACAAGCTGTCTCTGAAAATCCCTCAAGATATAGAAAAGACATTGCTTCATGCTGATTTTATCAGTGTAGATCTCCAAGAAGTCATGTCTAGCCTGCTGTTTGCTCCTTGAAGTGGTCTAAAGATAAAAACAAGGAATATAGGCTGGGACTCGTGGAGATGAGGACAGATGCAGAAATAAGGAGGCGAGAATGTGAGCTGGTTGTCATTTTTCTGGGTCAGCCAGACCGACCTCTTTTCTTCAATTACACATAAACATGCACATACACGTCTGAAGATATATCAGTGAAATATCAGCAGCATTTATTAGTGATATTGTGTGCAGATGGTTGCAGATTTTGTGTGAAATCTCACAAAACAAGAAAAAAGGATCAAATGTTTGATTTAATGAAGCCTCTTTAAAGGTCAGCGGGATTTTTTTCCCCCGTAGTGACAATACATCTTATTTTCTCTTTTATTACCATAATGCTTTCAGAAAAATAGACACACAGTTATAATTGATTATTTACATTTTGGAATTTAAATGATGCTTCGTTGTTATTTCCACATGACGGTATGAGAATATAATGCTGGGAATGAGTTTTTGCATTATGGTAATGGGAATTTGGAGGGAAGTGATCTCAGAAATCATAATGATCCTAAAAATAAGATTCATTTTCTTCAGACATTTTCTTCTACAGAGATTTTAATACTTTTATTGAGCAAGCATTCATTTAATTGATCAAAAGTGACAGTAATAACATTTATAATGTTTATGATATTAAAAATATTTATAATTCAAATATGCTTTTAAACTTTCTATTCATTAAAAAAAAAAACACTGATAAAAGCATCCACAAAAATATTAAGCCGCACTTTTTTTTTTTTAACACTGATAATAAGAAATGTTTCTTGGCCAGTAAATCATTAGAATTATTTCTGAAGGATCATGGGACACACATTGTAAAATAAATTACAACAGAAAACAGGTACAGTTTAAGTTTACATGCCCCTTTCAGAATCATTAAATATGTATTTTTTTACATTTGTTTTTCCAGCATTTTTGTATATTTGAACCATTTCCAACAATCACTGTATGGTTTTAAGATCCATCTTTTGTCATTGCATATTAGTTGTAATATGCAACTATTACAGAAGGTTCAAACGCTCACTGATGCTACAGAAGGAAAAACCATGCATTAAGAGCCAGAGGGTGAAAACTTTTGAACAGAATGATGATTTTTCTTATTTTGGCTAAATATCATATTTTTTCATTTAGTACTGCACTTCAGAGGCTACAGAAGATAGCTACATGTTTCCCAGAAGACAAAAAGTTAAAGTTAAATTTACCCTGATCTTTAAATTCCAAAAGTTTTCACCCTTAATGCATTGTTGTTCTTTCTGAACCTTCTGTAATAGTTGCATATGAGTCCCTCAGTTGTCCTCAGTGTGAAAAGATGTATCTTAAAATCATACAGTCATTGTTGGAAAGGGTTCATATGCACAAAAATGCTGGAAAACCAAAGAATTTGTGGGACCTGAAGGATTTTTCTGAAAAACAGTAGGCAGTTTAACTGTTCAGGACAAACAAGGGACTCATGAACAACTATCACTAAACAAAAATACACAGCTGTGGATCATTCAGGTAACAACACAGTATTAAGAATCAAGAGGATGTAAACTTTTGAACCGGGTCATTTTTATAAATTCAACTATTATTTTCTCTTGTGGACTATATGTAAATGTCTTTTATGTGAAATATCTTATTCAAGTCAGTACTAAGTAAACAATAACATTAATTTTGTATGATCCCTCTTATTGTGGTAAAATAAATAACATTTTTAATGATTCTGAAAGGGGGGTGTAAACTTTTGACTTCATCTGTATCTTCTATTGTAATATTTTACAATATTAATGTTTTTATGATATTTTAGAGCAAATAAATGCAGCCTTCATGAGCAACATTATACTGCATGAAGAAAATTCAGCTTATTTTTAGAATCCAAAAAAATGTGACAGAAGAATTATATTTGGAGAGTCATTAGAAAACACATGAGCAGAAACAGCTTTCAGAACTGGGTGTTTGTAATTAAACGGCACAGCGGCGTCCCACTGAGACGTTCAATCCTTAATCTCCAGAGAATACTGCTGCGAGAACACTTAGGACAGCCAGATCCCTCCTCCAAAAGCAAGAAAAACAAACAAACTTTGGGAAACTCAAGAAAAACACCCCAGGAATCTTCAAGGGACGACTGCACTCACTACAGAAACAGTGAAAGGATGATTCCCAGTCATTAAATCTAAAGAGTCCCAACGATCTCAGATGTGTAGGATCATTGGCTGATTTGAATATGAGCATTATCACTCAATCCCACATTTACAATACCTTTCACAACCGACAATACCGTAACCCAGCCTGACACTGCTCATTTACGTCTTATCCTTCATGAAAACAAATACATTTGTCTGAAACATTGGATATGGTGTCTTTCTGGGACCTATTAGAGGCATTGTGTTGGTTTTATCTGTTGAGCGCAGGCTACAGTAGCAGTCTTTGTGCTGAGGGACGGTAATCCTGTATCTGTATGTGTATTTGTGCCCACTTGAGGGTTCGAGACAGAAGAGGGAATCCACTAATGCTGCAGATGCTAGAGAAAACAAATAAACACAGCAGGCCTCTGACTAGCCACGGCAGAACAAATATTCCCACGACGTTCAGACTTTACGAGCGTATGCTCAAATAAAGCTATTATTCACGTCTGTTATGACACACACATGTTCTGTACGGTCTTTTGTAGAATTTGATGTCGAATTGCATGCTCGTAGCTTGCAGGATAACAAACATACACTGGCTACTTAAAGAATCACCTCCGGTGACTTCTGTAACACACTGTTATATATATACGTTGCCAGCAATGGGATTCACTTTTATATTTACTGTGCATTCAGTGCACCATTAAGAGCCAGTTGTGTTCCTGAGAGGCTTGTGAGTATATCGTTTTCTGGATGGCCTTTGAAACAGCCTGTAATCATAGCTTTGAGAGCGTGATGAAGATCCAGCACTCCTTTAGCAACACACACTGACTTCTGACCTCATCCAGCGCTTCATTGTAGCATGACCATAAAGCTGATAGAGGTTATCCGATTTAATCAGAACACAGTAACAGCCTCTCATGAGGGGCAGATACTGACATCCTCACAATACCACCGCTGAAAAAGCTTTGCATCTCAAGTATGCATCTTCTGAACACCACGGAATCGTCTCTAAAGGGATCACCGTCACAACGGTGCCGTGGTGGGTGTAATTTCTTTACAACCTACTTTCAGGCACGGCAACGTGTAGGAAATCATAGAAATCGTGTTATCAGGTCACCGCAATTACAAAAGCAGTTCGCGCTGAGTGATAACATGGTAAAAATTCATTTGACTTCTTATTTTCTCATTTGGAGGATCTTATCTGATCTGTGCCAGGCTCAAATCTCTATCAAAGGAATAGTTCACCCAAAAATGAATGTTTGCTGAAAACATACTAGCCCTCAGGCCATCCAAGATGCAGATGAGTTTGTCTCTTCAGATTGGAGATATTTAGCATTACATCACTTGCTCACAAACGGATCCTCTGCATCATTAAGACATTTTTAACTGTTAAACCGTTTCTTCCGGGCTAAAATACTTGCTAGTCCTTCATCCCTAACATTGTCCCAGTTTAAAACAGTTCTATACAAATATATCAGTGTATTTTAAAGAAAGAGGACAACAAGGAATTGATTTTTTCACTGGAGGAAGCATTATTATGGATTATGGACCCAGAAGCCACAGTTTGAAGTTAAAAACGTCTTAATGATGGATTGGTTTCTTACAAGTATGATTTTCACTTCACAAGGGATAATTTGCCCCAAAATGACAATTCTGTCCTTAGTTACTCACCCTCATGTTGTTCCAAACCTGCAAGACTTTCATTCATCTTTGAAACACAAATTAAGATATTTTTGATTAAATCTGAGAGCTTTCTGACCCTGCATAGACAGCAATGTAACTACCACGTTCAAGGCCCAGAGAGGTAGTAAGGACATCATTAAAATAGTCCATTTGACATCAGCGCTTCAACCTTAAATGAGAAGTTCACTTCCAGAACAAAAAATTACAAACAATTTACTCACTCCCTTGTTATCCAAGCTGTTCATGTCTTTCTTTCTTTAGTCGTAAAGAAATTATGTTTTTTGAGGAAAATATTTCAGGGTTTCTCTCCATGTAGTGGACTTCTATGGTGCCTGCGAGTTTGAACATCCAAAATGCAGTTTAAATGCAGCTTCAAAGGGTTCTAAATAAACCCAGCCGAGGAAGAAGGGTCTTATCTAGTGAAACAATTGGTTATTTTCTAAAAAAAATGACAATTTATATACTTTTTAATCTCAAATGTTCCTCTTGTGTGCTCCTCTGTGTGTACTGTGTATTCTGGTTCAAGACACTTACACTGTAAAAAAAAAAATCTGTAAAATTTACGGTAAAAAAAAAAACAGCAGCTGTGGTTGCCGGAATTTTACCGTAAAACACACGGTAGCAATGTTTTACGTTTTACGGTTTTCACTTTTTTTCAAATTTACAGGTAAATACCGTAATTTCATTAAATTATATAATGTTAATGTACCAACATATTGTAGTACTGAAATCTGTTTTGTACCTTTGTAATACACTGATAACCACCAAAAGTAGGTGGTGATGAGAAAGTCACATGATGATTACTGTAGCATTTTTACAGTTTTTTACTGTTAAATTCACAGTCATTTTTCACAGTGTAGGGTATGTCGATAAACTCCCATTTCTTTTTGTCCTCCAACTTCAAAATCGTCCTACAGGAAAATGAGGAGAAAATGCGATGGGAGTTTTTAGACATACCCTAACTGTCTTGAGCTGGACTACACAGCGTATACGCAGAGTTAGACAAGATGACGGTTTGAGGTTAAAAAGTATATCTTTTAGAGCCATTTGAAGCTGCATTTAAACTGCATTTTGAAAGTTCAAACTTGCGGGCACCATGGAAGTCCACTATATGGAGAGAAATCCTGAAATGTTTTCCTCAAAAAACACAATTTCTAAGCAAATATAACAACTTTTTTTTTCTTCCATGTCGATTTTCGACACATTCACAAGAGTAACGCGACGCATTAATTTTGTCAATTCATAATCCTCATTAACTTCCCCTCACACAACATCGCATCTCTGATGACGTGTGCAGCGATGAGATGGCGGGACAATAATCCCTCTCCTCCAGCAACCTGTCACTCACATGAGATTGCAGCAATTAGCAAATGACAATGATCCAACCAATCTATTCCCAATGGAAAAATCAAGTCCCGCCCTACATGTCTACATGTCTTTGAGAAGCCGTTTCACTCGGATATACATGAATGTAGGGAAGAAAAGACGGCTGCAATTTCCGTTTCATGCTGACTTTAACATGGTGGACAGGCAGTCGCACCGGTGACAGGTCCACTGGGAGAGAAATGCCAGCTTCAGATCCAAATCACTGCTGGGTTTGAGAGAAAGTAGAGGAAAAGAGAGAGGCAGAAGGGGAAAAAAACAGACATAGAGAGAAAACAGAAACAATTATTAGACATAGTGAGGCGTGTCTGTCTGCTCTACCCTAAGGAGAGAGATTGAACCATCAACTCAGAAGCATAAATCTGTCATGACACACAATTGACATAAGATTTTTGTGGATTTTAAAATACTTTTTTCATATTCCAGCTTAATATACAGATGGCTATCAAAATATTGCTTTGTTTGAATACACAAACCAGCAGTAGGGCAATGCTGGCTCAACCAGTGGTATGAGGTTGGAGGTGGGACTGTTGGAATTTTTTTTAAAGGGGCCATTGGATACAAAATTCACTTTGATGTCACTTTGACTTTGAATTTTCAGGACGTCATACTGCTCAGGCCCCGCCCACGACTGCTGACAGACTGTCCCGTATTAGCATATTTCCGCCCACAGTCCAGCATTTTTTCCACGCTTGAGTAGCTGTAGTGACGTCTTGTAAGCAATAAACATTAGAGTTTTCTTTTTTCCCGACATCAGAACCACTGAGGACGCAGTGGATTATTTTTGTTATTGATGGCAACGCGCCACAAAATACACAACAAGTGAAGAGAGGGGTGGTGTGACCAGTAGCTCATTATCATTTAAAGAGACATACACTGAAACGAGTTGCTGTGAACAGAGCTGTTTTTGACAAGGTAAAAAACCTGTTTTACATGACCATTGAGGAATTTTAACCAAAATGTATGTTACAGACTTTTCACGAAGAGCCTAAAGAATCATACCAACTTGTGGAAAATGGGCTTTAAAGATTCTGTTTGTTGCACTGTAGAGTTTTTGCAATTTTTTAAAATCTCAGTAGCAAAACAAAAACAAAAAACAGAACGTCCTGTTGCATTTAAAAGCACAAATGCAACCCAGCGCAGCAAAATGGAAATGAATGCAGGGCCTCGAGAGATGTTTTTTACTACTTGACACTGCATCTTGTCACTGCACTGAAAGGCAACAAAATGTAAGACTAGCAAATGTTGTCATCAGTGATGAGAGATGCAAAGCTTTTTGTAACTCTAAATCAACTGAAACAATTGCTTTGCAAACTGATCCATTTCAAAGCACACTAAACTTGTAGTGCTTGTTTTTTGTGTTTTTAGGCTAATTCCATTAAGAAACAATTAACTGTCTGTATTCCACACAGACCAAGTTCTGTTATGAAACTCTAGATGGAGCAGGCTGACAGGTCATTAACGCAAACTAATGATATTCAAAGCGTTAAACTACCTATTATGCAAAAATCACTTTTATTTGAACACAGCTGTGTGTGAAAACAACCAGCATATTATGGTAAAAGTCCACCCACTCATTTTTTTAGAATCCCAATAAATCATAAACCGTCTCTCAGAACAAGCAATTTTAGATTCTCCCCACCTTGATGTCATTGTAGAAAACTACAAATGTTTATTTGCAAAGGACAGCACCGGTAGTGCTGGAGCATGAGTTCTTGAAGCTTCGCCCTATGCTCCGGGAGCACCAGCGCATTTGCATTTAAAGGGACACACACAAAAACAGCACGTTTTGGCTCATACCCTAAAAGAGGCAATTTTAACAAGCTATAAAAAATTATCTGTACAGTATTTTGAGCTAAAACACCATTTACACACTCTGAGGACATTAGAGACTTATTTTACATCTTGTAAAAAGGGGCATAAAAGGTCACCTTTAAATAGCTGGTTAGCATTTAATACATCATTTGGCAGCAACCCTCCACCTCCCCAGCTCCACCTGCTACAGGTTATTATATATGCTATTTGTGCAGCAGCAGCATGTCTTAAATGCTCACAGCAACGTATCGGCGTATGCATTGGCAGTACTTGCTTTGCAGCAGCAATAGTCTACAATAACAGCAATAACCAACAGCCGCAGCGTAGCAGATCTATTCCACCAAGACCAAATACAATAACACTGTCATATCCATTACCATACTAAAATCTTCTGAGAGTTGTCATGATGGAAATAGTTGATTAAAAATCCATTAAAAACCGATCAGTTAAAACTATAATATTAGACACTAGTTCATGAATTCACCTGATTAAAGCCTTCTAGCAGCGAAGCATCAGAATTCAAAAAGTTTTAAACATTTATATAACGAAGCCTAGTTTGCTAAAATCACATGATTTGGCTAGTTTGACCACCAATTCAAAACAATAGATTCATAAAGAGTTGAAGCTTAAAGACACAGTGTTTCAAAGTAGCCATCACTCGTTTACATAACAAAGCATCTCCATTAAACATATATGCTCTTTTGATATGACAGCCTTTAGGGTACATTTATGGTTTTGAAAGACGCTTTTATCTAAAGTGACTTACGCTGCATTTACGATATGCAGTTCAAAGCAATGACCTTGACACTGCAGCATGAAGTACTGTTTGAACTACAGGATATGTTGCATGCTTATATGTTGCATTTTAAACACACTTAATAAATAAATATTATGCATGCATGTATAACTTTTCAAATACGACATTTCATTCACCTCCCAAGGCCTTTATGCATGCAAAATCTGTATCAGTCTCCACCTGCAAAATAATTACCTTGTCCATTTAATTAGCGTGTGCATCTGGAAAATGAACACTGAAAATCATAACTTTGTTAATGAGAACGTATCAGCATAAAATGTCTAAATGTGTATTGCTGGCTTGCATGAAATGAAATGTATTTTTAATTTCAGCAACTGCTGAAGATTTCCACTCTTTTGAGCCAAAACATAGAGCTTACAAATACTCATTTCCAGCTGTGAGTCAGTGCCATGGAGCACGAACTGTCTTTATCCATTCATAGCAGCCTAACTCCAATTGCTTAGTATTTCAAAGACATCATTACCACAGTACGCAAGCATCGTGATAGTCTGAGATGTAGTCAGCGAGACTTCATTAGCGAAGCAGTTTCATGTAGAGAGCCCAAAGGAGAGCCAAACTCAGCCGCTTTCCATTCCTTCAGCAGGGTGCAGTTCTCTCAAACTTCCCCTCGAGAGCAAGAAACTCAGGCTGTAAGAGCAGCTATTAAATGCATTACGGCTGGTCTGTTACACAACGCTCCTCTGGAATACCGAACCCTCCCTTCCCAAAGTTCAGAGTAAATTATGCATAGGCTAATGTCAAAACCGAAGTACAGTTTACACGGGCATTTTTCAAACCTGTCTACATGATTCATATCAAAGACACATCGCTGATAAATTAGTTACTGATCTGGGGATGGAGGGGATGATCCTTAATCACAGTTCAGCATATTTGTTCGCTTTCGTTTTTGCACCTGAATTGCCCTCAGAGATCCATTCAATTATCTATGCATCTATCTGTCTGCCACACCTTTTCTCTCAAACTGCTTTCGCACATCTTTTCCGCACATCTCAACTGAAACAAAACTCATAATAATATCGGATGGCATTGATAATCACCTTAGAGACCGGCACGAAAACCTGCAGCTGAATATAAAACACTTTTGCTCTAGTTTATAACACTTCTGTGTCCAATCAATTTTAATATATTGAAATCTATTCAAACAGAAGCTCAATTATGCAAACGCGTCTGAGTCAGATGAATCTGATACAGGACACGCCAGTAAGCCACAAAACAGCCATCAGAATACTTAGGGCTAACATGACAGACACAAACACG
>JAHKKF010519146.1:17498-29183 GCA_019740295.1 Labeo calbasu | reverse complement strand
AAATATAGTAAAATATATATAGTGTATATATATAAAAATTAAAAAAGAAAATTTTTTGTAATTTTTGTTTTTTGGGTGCTGATATGTTTTAGTACACAAACACACACACACACACACACACACACACACACATATATATATATATATATATATATAATTTTTTTTTTTATATAAGAGCATTGTAATGGAAACATAGTAAAAATATAGTATAACATTTTTTATTTTTTTATAGGTCTTTTTGGTACTGATATGTTGTTTTTCATGTTGTAGTAATAGTTTTCTGAATAGAGCGAACTGCAAATTTGCCCATTTAGATGTCTGAGCGAAATGAGACACGTCAAGAAGTGCCATTATGATCCACTTTAGGGTGTTTGGAACTATAAAAATAGTTGCGTATTGATGTCATCCAGAGCTGGGTGTGAGATTCGCACCCGTGTTTCTTTGTACTTGAACGATTCTCACAGGGACTGTCCACAGGCAGCTATTGTTCCAGCTTTGAGAGTGGGAAAAAAGGGGCTTTCTGAAGACCTTTGAAAGGGAGTGATCACGATAATACCAGACTAAAAATAGACAAAGATATTCTTCTTCTTTTTTTCCACCAGAAACCTGACAAGGGTCATAAATACATGTCCATTTAACCCCAAACGGGCCACCAGAAGATAATAGCTACCTCAGTTGTCGCACCGTTTTTCCTTAGCAGATTGGAAGCCTTTAACATACTGCTATAGATGACATTTTCAAAATTGTTTAGTTCAATATAAAGCATTACATTGTAGATGTTGTTTTATCCATCCTGCAGATGAATATCCATAAGCAGTCTCTTTTTGTTGATTTTAGAAAGAGCCAGTTTGAATATCAGCCATGCACATATTGGTTTCTCTTAAGCCCCGTGGACACTTGGGCGTCATAATTCATCGCCCTGGGCTGCTGGACACCTTCTACAGAATAGCGGCACGGCAGGATATATCGAGATAAATTAGTCTATCTGCCAGAGCCCAGATAGAGCTCTTCACCGTGATAGCCATCTTTCAGAGAAGCGATATTGAGGCCACGAAAATACAGCCTAGCCTCATCATTTCAGCCTAGACCCCATCTGGCCCCACGTGCCACAACAATAACTGCAATTACACACCCACCTACCCGTTTGAGGTGGCCAAGGCCTCTCGGGGGTCTTTAAGACGGCCTACGAGCCGAAGCCCGACCATATTTAGCGCTTATTGGTTTCCGCCAATCAAACCGGAGCAGCACAGATAACGCCACTTCAGGCGTTTTATCGGCAAAACGTATCTCTGACGGGATCATCACCCCACTCACCGGGGGAATTAAAAGGAGCCATACAGCTCTGTCGTAAAGGATGTTAACATTGTGAAGAGAAGAGAGGGAAGTAATGAAGTTAGCGCAGTGAGTGAGTGCAGACAAGATGGAGACTAGGAGTGAGTGCCAGTAACATGATCTCACGTCGCCATGTTTTGCAGTATTTATCAGTGCGGTGGGTTATTGACAACAAACAAACATGTTGTTGGAAAATCCAGTTTAAGCTGTTTTTTGGCACTTGGTAGCTGATGGGCCCAAGCTGGGTATCAGGTAGCTGACTAGCTAGCATGTTCCAAAAACCAACTTAAGCTGATATATCCAACTTTGTTGCTGCAACCAGCTTAGACTAGATAGAAACCATGTTCCAAAACACGGCCACCAGCTGGTTTCTGGTGTTTTTTTGGACTGATATGAAAGCACCTCTAAGCTTTTTTTTTTTCATTGGTACATTTAATAACTGTACTCTCACTAGAAAATCTGTCTTTGAAGAGACATCAGGCCCCAGGGATGAACCATTACAATAGAGCAAACATTGTTATATAATCAGGTCTATATCAAAACAGTCTCTGAGACCATGAAACTAACCTGTATTTACACAGCTGGTACCTCTGTGTGAAATACACACTGGTGTGTATTTTCTGTGAATTTTCATTTTACTTTACCATATATGAGTAATGCAGATGTCCAACAATCACAAAGAAATGTAATATCGCTGTTTAGATAGTATTGAGCCATATACTTGGCATTCAAAAGTCTAGATGACTTAAGAATTGTGCATAATTTTTTTCTGCTACCTAATACTTTTTTTTTATTAGGGCTCGGTAAAAAATACAGATTTCTCGGTTTTAATCGATTCTCATTTTTATGAAACTATATTGTTTCTTAAATCTCAGGAATCGATTGGTCTCGCCTGTTTTCAGATAATGAACGGAATATTGTAGCGCACCTCCCATCCGATAAATCACAATAAGCTTTGTGCTTTGTTACTTTTGATATGAAACAAAGTCTCAGATTTCAAATTCTGTCTGTTTTATTACAGTAAATAAACAATAAATGCCTTTTGTTTAGTGCGGATCGCTGTAGCGCCTCAGTTCAAGAAAAGCGGCATGTGATCATCTCCTCTGCTTTAAAACCAGTTTCAGCACGAAATAAACATGAATAAACATCTGAAGGTTTGTTAAAAGGAGTATAACTAAAACCGAAATCCATATCCTGTCTCATGTAATCGCTCAATCAGTATGTTAACCGTAGAAAGACGTCAATATAACAGTCGGTGACTATAAACTCGTTGGTCAGCTAGAAAAACATACTCTGGAGAAGAGCATTTTGGCCTACATATATGCACCATATAGCATATTCATTATCATTTTTTACTCAATATTTAATTTATGTTTAAATAAATCCATCAAGTTTTTATGACAGCCACCATTTAAAGGAGAAGTCCACTTCCAGAACAACAATTTACAAATAATTTACTCACCCCCTTGTCATCCAAGATGTTCATATTTTTCTGTCTTCAGTTGTAAAGAAATTATGGTTTTTAAGGAAAACATTTCAGGATTTTTCCAGAGCATGTGCTCCACGAGCGTTTGTGCTTAAAAAGTACACAAATTGTTATTTTCCGAAAAAAAAATAAAACAAAAAATGACAGTTTCGCTAGATAAGACCCTTCTTCCTCAGCTGGGATCGTTTAGAGACCTTTGAAGGTGCATTTAAACTACATTTTGGAAGTTCAAAATCGGGGCACCAATGAAGTCCATTACATGGAGAAAAATCCTGAAATGCTTTCCTCAAAAAACATAATTTCTTCACGACTGAAGACAGAAAGACATGAACATCTTGGATGACAAGGGGGTGAGCAGATTATTTGTGAACTGTTGTCCTGGAAGTGGACTTCTCCTTTGAATGTTTATATCTCAAAAAATCGAATTGGAGTAAAATATAAGTATGTAGTTTTAACTTTATTATTTTAAAAACAGTTCATTTTAACCTTCAATGTTATAGTAATGTAGTACCAACTGTCTCTCATGTATATTTCACAATATTAGATTTTTTTTTTCCTTGAAAACATTTGGCATGTACTGTTCCTGATATATCCAAAACAATCAATATCGAATCAGAAATCAAATTGAATCACAAGCTTGTGAATCTGAAGCAAATCATGAAATTTGTGTCTCAACCCAGCCCTAATATTTTTCAAAACAAGGTATTTACAGTGTAATCAGCAATAATATTTGTCTAATTGAATTTAAAATGTATATTTAACTATTGTTAATGAGATAAAAAAAAGATGTAATTTATATTCAAACGTAAATCAGAGCTCAAACATTTGTATTTATGCTTTTAAGCTAATCATTAATATTTCAGAATATGTGAAGTGCTCACATAATACAGTTAAACATGGTAAAATAGTGTAAAGCTTTATTTTTTGTAAAGAATTTAAGTAATACTTTTATTCCCTAAAACTGACTTTTTGCATTCTTACAAAAAATTATATTTCAAATAAACGCATTTCACAGCAGCACAACGTAAGCAACTGTTTTCAACATTGATAATAATAAGAAATGTATCTTAAGCATCAAATCAGCATATTACAATGATTTCTAAAGGATCATGTGACACCAAAGACGAGTAATGAATGCTGAAAATTCAGCTTTGCATCACCAGAATAAATAACTTTTTAAAATATGTTAAAATACGATAATTTCTCACAATATTACTGTTTTAAATGTATTTTTGATCAAATAAATGCAGGCATTTGTATGTCTTACATACTATATATAGCCTTTAATTACCACAAATCTATAATTTTGAGATTTGCCTTGCAATCCCTTGAGTTTTATTCATGAATGTGACGCTCTGTATGGTAAAACTGGCATTCGTGCAGCTGTGCCTAGAGGCTTTTAACTGGTGCTGAGTTCTCGCAAAGCACCGGTTCATTAATGGCAGCGTGTGGCGTGTGCTTCCTCGGGTGCTGACCGCTGTCATTAGCACCAGAGAGCCGCGTGGCTCATTTACTGGGGATGTGGAGCACAGCTGGGTCCTGAAAAGCCAACACCTGGTGCACAAGAAGGACTAATGGGCGGCTTTAGCCCGGTCTGCCCGCTCAAGAGCACTTGCACCTTCCCCCATTAAAGCTTTGTTGAAGAAACTGGAGTTTTCAGATGATATTTTGATTGATCTTTTCTTCTTTCGATCTCTTTCTGGTATTTCTATATATAGTATGTATGCATTGTATGTTTTTTTTTTAAATCTGGAAGTTTAAATGATCATGTAGCATTCAAAATCATTGATGCTAAGGGAAAGAAGGCCATCTCAGCCAACCGAATGATGGATGTTTCTTCATCTGTTTAGTGGGCAGCACCACCCCCCATCCCGTCCTCGACAAAATGGGCCCCTAAAGTACCCACAAGACAAAAGAGCTGTTTGCCGGGACTCATTAATGAGGAAAAAGGGACATGTGTGGCGGTACTTACGCTCTCTTATGTTTATGGGTTTTAAACAAGTAAAAGGGAGCATAAAATTAATACAATTCCTAGTTAAATTGCAGGAAGGTGGCATGTGGATGGTTTTTAAGTGAACTGACTGTCTGGGATGGGAGTGCTAGTCATAAAACATTTGAATCACCTAAGAACTAATGAATAATGAACCTATTTGGTAAGAGATTTTGTGTTATTTAACAATGTAATGTCTTTGTATTTAGCATAAAATGTGAAAATATGTGTATGTTTTTAAATTTAGCTAAATTGTGTGTGTTTTTAGTGTCGACCATGTGACTTGGCAAACAAACAGTATGAATGCTGAACTCTATAGAGCTCTGTTTGGCTGCTAGCGTCATTTAGCATTTCTCACTTTACAATTACACAAAGAAATCCCTGATCTGTTGTACCAATCTACAGCGAGAGGACTGTGTGCGTTGTTCAAGTGCCAGGCTGTGGATGGATTTGAGAGAGTTTAGAGGGCGTGAGAGGGAGCAGAAAGATCCATCTGCATGCAGGGGCTTCAGTGGCTTGCATAATGATAAGCATCCCAAACACACACACACACACACATACGAGGATGTTGATATTCTCTGGAGAAATGAGCGCCTACAGGGTTTGGTAATTACTGGTCATGCTACCTTGAAATGGATTGCTTGAATGTGCTATCATGTGCTTAAATACTCTTCTTTCAGCGCATTTAATTTCCATGATTTTGTGGTCACATCTCATTTGTTTCTTTGCATATTCAGTTTTAGACTCAGCTCATGCATAAAGGCTTGTTCACATCATGGAGCATCACACCATAGTTCTAAAAATCATTCTGTATTAAAGAACCACAGCTATAATGATGACGGCACAAAAAAACAAAAAGAATGATTTTTTTTTTCCAGCTGATGAATGGTAAAAACATTGACAGCCAATCAGAATCAATCCTGCTATAATGAGGTTGAGAATTTAAAGTGGCAGACAAGCATGTGCTTAGAATAAACAGACATGTATCGTGCGCTGATGTGGATGCTAATATAGTTATCGTTATTATTTATCGTTATCGCTCTTGGTGAACGGACCTTAATAATGTATTTTTTATTTCATCGTTTTATTTTTCTTTAGACAGTGTATAACTTTACTAATAAAATTGTTGGTTAACGTTGTGTTTTTCGGTTAACATTTATGTTTTTAAATTTATATTTACTTATTTATTTACAGTTGTAGGCTTTTTTGCAGTTCATTTAAAAAGTCACAGTGTGATAAATATTGTTTCAAATTATTATTTGATGTCTTTGGTATTGAGATCATGTTTTTTATGGGATTTTTTTTTATACCATTTATATTCTAAAATTGACATTTACAGCTTTAGGATTTTTTTTGTTTGTTTGTTTTTATTAAAAGTCATGTAGTGTGTGACAAATATTTTAAAATGTACAAATATTCCAAAAATATATTATTGATTTTTAGATTAATTATTAGTTTTAGGTTAACATTTATATTTGAAAATTTTTATATTACTTATTTATTTACAGGTTTTTTTTTATTATTATTGCAGTTCATCTAAAAAATAATGTAGTGTGACAAATATTTAAAAATGTACAAATATTCTAAAAATATGTCAATGATGATTAGTTTTAAAAAATATTGTGTAAAAATATTATGTGATGTCTTTGATATCAAGATAAAATTTATTTTCATGGATTTTTATATTAGGTTAACATTTATATTTTGACATTTATTTTTACTCATTTACAGTTTTATTATTTATTTATTTATTTATTTATTTATTTATTTATTTATTTAATACAGTTCATTTAAAAAGTCATGTAGTGTGACAAATATTTGTAAAACGTACAAATATATCCAAAAATGCATTCATAATAATTCGTTTTACAGAATATTGTTTAAAAATATTATTTGATGTCTTTAACAGTGAGATCAATTTTTTTCTTTTTTTTTTCAAAAAATTTCACTACTTTTTATTAGTCATATACTGTGGCAAATACATACATTTTTTAAATGTACAAAATAAAAAAAAAAGTATTATTTAAATGTTGTTTAAAATATTGTTTGATGTCTTTGACAACAAGATCAATTTTATGTTTGATCTAATGTTTATTAATTATGTAAGAAAAAGTGTGTATTTTAAGTGTATTTCACACTTTTTATTTCTCAAATGTATTTATTTTTCTACTTACTTTTTTGCTTCTTTGCACTTAAGAGTCCAGTAATATGACATATTAATTTCTAAACTTATTTATTCAAAATCAAACTCTAATATTAAAAAGGTAAGAAGAAAAATGAAGAAGAAAATTAACTTTTCTTACAATTAAGAAAAAAATTAAGTTTCTTAATGTTAGTTTTAATTGAAGTGCACTTGAAATCAGCTGCCCATCTTGCTTTAGTAGTTTATCCAATTTATTCTGAAATGCAATGAAAAAAACCCATTGCCCTCACTGACTCTCTTGGCCACACCCACTGTCCCACTCTCAGCCAATCAGCATCATCTTAAGGCTTCCATTTAGGATTTTAATCACTAGTGATTCCGTATCCCAGCAACGGGCATCAGCATATCAGAGTGGGGTTGTAAATCAGCCAGCTTGTGTTTGGTGAGCGTCAGTCCCTGCTGATCACCATGTGCTTCTAGTGATTAGCACTGCTCAGCACACACATGGCTGGCAAAGGGAGTGCACCATCAGATAAAGCATAATTAATACGGGCCAGGCAGGGGGGCGTAGGGGGCTTTGTGGTTACGGCAAAGCACACTGGAGCTGGACTCTGTCATCAGTACTGACAGACAATGGAAGCAGCTGTAATTCAAAGCTGAGCTTTTTTCTTCTTTATTTTTTTTTGGACTGTTTTGGGCCTGCTGGAGGATATACAGATATGTTTCTCACACACTTTGTGTCACATCCCTGAAGCGGTAGAGAGTCGGACACATGGTGTGTGTGTGACATCTTCATTGAGGGTGTGAGAGACATCACAAAGGGTGTTACTATTCATGCTGGAAGGATTTACAGCCGCCGCTGAGGCCCTGTCGTACGTCGATCTACGGGACGTTCGACATGGTTACTGTCACTCAAACACCTCCGAGTCAGGTGTGATGGTGCAACCACGTGTACCTCAGCTGTTTTATGCAGGCTAGCCTATAGCAGGGATGCTAAATCACTAAACTTGTGAGGAAAATGTTGAAGCTCAAGACTTTCTGTTTGGATTACTGGCAGTTTCTTTGCTTGCAGCCTCTCAATGGCTTCTATAAAAGGTAAGAAGTCTTTGTTTGATGTTGGCGTCTGTGTTGCTTTTATGAAAATTTGACTTGACAAATGATTGAAGGTATTATCAGCTTATGATAATGCGTTTCTCTTTGTCACTTTCTGAATAATTAATTTGTAATTAAAAATGCTTTTGTTGTTGAAGCAGAATCACCATCTGCACTGTATTGTTCTCCTTCAGTAGCGGTTTTCAGATCAGCTTTTTAAAGCCTTTACAGGCTGTTATTCAGTCAGTAAAGAGCCATGACTGACCTCAGAACAGCGTGTCTTTGTGTTATTATGAATTGAGGGCTGTAAAGCTGAGGTTGCAGCGAGTCAGGCTGATTTAACTCGAGCTCTATTGTGTTTCTGTGACCTGACAAGCGTTTCCATCACAGATCTGATTCTCTTTTGTGGGGCATGGTACCCGGCGGGCCCCTGGGCTTCGTCCTGTGAAGGGTCATGTGTGTGTTCTGACCAGAGCTCTATCATTGCTTGAGGATAGTCTTCTTTCTTATGTCCAGCAGACTGTTAAGCCTGGTTTTAAGTTGACATGAAATATTTTATTTTGTTTAATTTAATTTGTGTTTGGTTATTTATTTATTTATTTATTTATTTAATTGTTTTATATACTATTTTAAATGTAGTCTTTTTTTATTTTGTAGTTACATATGTAATGTTTTATTATTTACTTGGTAGTTTCAAATACTGTATTATATTATATTATATTAAATTATATTATATTATATTATATTATATTATATTATATTATATTATATTATATTAATTATAATTTAGGATAATATTGTTGTTTATTGCAAATATTATATTATTTATTTGGTAGTTTCAAGTATTATATTATATTATATTTGTGTATTTATTTATTTAATTGTTTTATATACTATTTTAAATTTAGTCTTTTTATTGGTCTTATTTTGTAGTTACATATGTAATGTTTTATTATTTATTTGGTAGTTTCAAGTATTATATTATATTATTGTGATATATTATATTATATTATATTATATTATATTTGTGTTTGTTTGTTTATTTATTTGTTTGTTTTATATACATTTTAAATTTAGTCTTTTATTTTGTAGTTACATATGTAATGTTTTATTATTTATTTGGTAATTTACTATATTATATTATATTATATTATATTATATTATTGTGTTATTTATTTCATGGCTTCAAATATTATATTATATTATATTTGTGTATTTATTTATTTAATTGTTTTATATACTATTTTAAATTTAGTCTTTTTATTAGTCTTATTTTGTAGTTACATGTGTAATGTTTTATTATTTATTTGGTAGTATAAAGTATGATATATTATTATATTATATTATTGTGTTATTTATTTCGTAGTTTCAAATATTATATATTATATTTATTATATTATATTGATGTGTTATTTATTTTGTAGTTTCAAATATTATATATTATATTATATTAGATTAGATTATTGTATGAAGTTGTCACATCATTGATAAGGAAATTGTCATTACTGATACCTGTAGGCCTTGACATCTTCTTTTCTCTCCAGTGGCCACCATAAAAAAATATCATGATAGCGTTGTGCTTAACCTTTGCTGACGAAATCCGGACATCTCTGACTCGAGCAGCGACTCAGGAAATCCCCTGTCAACTGTTCGTGCTGACCTTCTCGCCTGACCGTGTCCTTAAATTGACTGCTGTAATCAGTGGAAACTGCGTGGTTCACACAACGTGGCCTTTGTGTGCGGTGTAATGCTTTCAATCAAGCACAATATACAGTGTCGTTGTTGACTTTCAACCTCATGCTTGAAACAAAACTGTTTTAAACTCTTTATTTTCAGCATGCCATGTGGTCGATATTCAGTGTTGCGTCGTGTTACTCTTGAGGACGTGCATCAACTGACACAGAAGAGAAGAAATTGTTGAATAAAGTTGATTTAAAGCACAAAAAGTATTCTCGTAGCTTTACAAAATTACGGTTACAACTGATGTTACATGGATTATTTGGTCGATGTTCTTGCTACATTTATGGGCCTTGAACGTGTCAGCTGCGTTGCTGTTTATGCAGGGTCAGAAATGCTCTCGGATTTCATCAAAAATATCTTAATTTGTGTTCCGAAGATGAACAAAGGACATACAGGTTTGGAACGATATGAGGTTGAATAATTATAGACAGAATTTTAATTTCTGTGTGATCTAACCCTTCATTACTGTTGCTGATTACACCGGTTTGTTCTCTATTAATCTCTAAACGGCTTCAGTTCTGTTTTAGTTCTCCTGAATATATTATGTCACTGCATCTGGCATCTCTAGAAACTTGTACGTTTAGAAATGTATTCTGTGCCATTTTAAACTATTGTAGTTTACCACAAAGTGGGGACGAATACAGCATCAATTCCATATGCAAATTACCAAAGCAGGTCATCAATATTCTCCTCAGTTGCAGAGGTAGGCGTAAATGTCCCAGGCTGGAATGTTTTTTGAAGTCTGGATGCTGAAAAAAAAGAGCAAGAGTTGCAGTTGCTTTTTTTTTTTCCTGCTGTGGTCATTTTTGAAAACAGACTCACCTTTTATGGAGCTTTTCACTTGTAATTGTGGTGAAGCAGAGACAGGGCTTCTTTTCTATTCATTCTCGCTCGTTTATTTCATTTGTGAAAATAGGAGTGAACTGTATGTTCCCATTGTTTAACCGGCGGAAAATGATGCTTGTGGTGCCAAGGTTTGATTTTCAGTGGACACAAAAAACAATAAAAAGGCCTATCTTGAATGTAGGGCTGCAACGTTTGCTCGGTTCTACTCGAGTATTTGATTTTTTAAAAATCCATGATTGTATTTTGCCCCTGTCGAGTAATCGGCAGAATACCGGAAGTGGCGCACTCTACAAATAAAACTATTTCAAAATCATAATAAAGCGTAATGCTATTATAAATTCGCAAACGCTACGATTCAATTAAATAAATATATGTGATGCGAGTTTAATATATGCATCTTAATTATTTACATGCGTGTAGGTTACTTATGTGCTTCTCAGAGCAGCTCCATTCACATGAAATGCTGCTAACAAACTGTTATCATTTATCATATATTTGTGGAGCGCCTCAAACTCCAATTCTGCGTGTTGTTGTGAGTCTGGGTTTATTTATAATGTTCATCTGGCAACGCAACGTGCGGTACGTCATCAGATTTGTAAGGTAAATCATTTATAAACCTAGCAAACACAGGAGAATACACCATTATATTTCTCAATATGCTAACTGTTCATTGCGATTTCAAAATAAAAGTTTAAACCGTCACACTGAGTTTATACGTTTTTAAGTCCACATATTTAAGATATTACAGCGGCTGTAGTTTTCCTATCATAAAGAAATGGCCAAATATTAAAGATTAAGTGGACATTTGAATTAAATGTTGTTTAGTAGATATTAAACAAGGATTAGATCGTGCAGTAGTGTAAAAACAGTCGTCAGGCCATTAGCGCCCTCTGCAGTCATTTATTATAATACGTAATGTACATTAGCTCTATTGTTTATAATAAAATGAATTTTAACAGATTTGTTCAATAAAACCTTATGATTACTTGCTTTTGATACTTTTTTTAACTAGCTTCATTAATTATCTATGTATTTTAAGTCATTTTAAAGGCTATT
>JAHKKF010519146.1:0-17448 GCA_019740295.1 Labeo calbasu | reverse complement strand
AATTAATTGTAATTATTAGATTACTCAATTAATTATTGACAGATTACTCGATAACCAAAATAATCGTTAGTGACATCCTACTTGAAAGCGTATGTACTAAAGCACAAATTTTCCAGATACATAAATAAGACATTGTGCAAGCAGTCCTTTAGTCTGTGCCAGTGTTTAGGATTTTGATGATGATGAATGCCTTGAAATGACATAACTAAGTCTCAGGTTAGGCTGATATGAAAGAGGTAATGTACAGTATCATCTTAAAGTGCTTTCATTGCATTATTAACAGTCTAACAGTACATTATCCTGCATTTTGTGTGACTACTTACCAAATAAATATTGATTTGTCTTTTAATTATTTTAGTATGTCAGAGAGTGACTGCATAGTGAGATATTAAACTTGCACATCCATGTCATAAATAAGGTCATAGTCATGAATCGATCCTCGTAATGTGTTCCGCACTTCCGTTGAGATTATTAGCCAGTGTTAAACTGTCAGACACAGTTGCTTTATGATAGACTTAAAGCTGGTTCGTGTGTGTTTCTATGTTCTGTGCCTTGAATTGCAATGGTCTTGTCCAAATTGCATTTTGTTCAGTCTCTCGCTGCTGGAGCTGGAGGCTACAGAAAGAAAAAAACATGTCTATGTGTGGCAGTGTGTATGTGTGTTTCTTTCCATCCAGACATATGTGTCTGAATGTGTTGGACAGTAATTAGAGAAGGGGAGGATGTTTTTTGGAAGATGTGGCTGTCTTCAGGGAAGTATTCTGATGTCAGTAACAGAAACAACAAAACAAAGCTGCTTTAGAAAGGTGCTGGTAATTATAATTATGTTTTTGAAAAGGGTTTGTGTTTTTAGAAGCCTGTGAAATGTCAGGCAAGTTGACAAGGAAAGCAAGCAGATTTCAATTTTTCATTTGTGAATTTGCTTGCATAATATTTTGTTGTACATTTCCTACGGAAAAAAAAAAACAAACACCAGTGCAGTTTAATGTGGTGCAATTTAAAAGTTATGAATTTGCCTCAGAGTCCTTATATAATCAAAACCGAATAATACTTTCATTCAGCAAGGATGCAGTAAACTGATCAAAAGTGGCAGTAAAGACATTTGTGACCCTGGACCACAAAACCAGTCATAAGGGGCCATTTTTTGAAATTGAGATTTATACATTATGAAAACTGAAATAAATAAGCTTTCCATTGATGTATGGTTTGTAAGGATAGGACAATATTTGGCCGAGATACAACTATTTGAATACCTGGAATCTGAGGATGCAAAAAAATCAAAATATTGAGAAAATTGCCTTTAAAGTTGTCCAAGTGAAGTTCTTAGCAATGTATATTACTAATCAAAAGTTCGGTTTTGATATACTTATGTCAGGAAATTTACAAAATATCTTCATGGAACATGATCATTACTTAAAATCCTAATGATTTTTGGCATAAAGAAGAAATTGATCATTTTGACCCATACCATGTATTTTTGGCTATTGCTACCTGTGCTACATAAGACTGGTTTTGTGGTCCAGGATCACATTAATAATATTACAAAAATTTGTTTCAAAATAAATTCATCTGAACTGTCTGTTCATCAAACAATCCAAAATATTTCCACATAAGTATTAAAGGATTAGTTCACTTCCAGAATAAAAAATTCACGTCATGCAAGATGTTCATATCTTTCTTTCTTCAGTTGAAAAGAAATTAAGGTTTTTAAGGAAAACATTCCAGAATTTCTCCATATAGTGGACTTCAATGGGGATCAGCGGGTTGAGGGTCCATATTGCAGTTTCAGTGCGGCTTCAAAGGGCTTTACATGATCCCAGCCAAGGAATAAGGGTCCTGTCAAGCAAAATGATCAGTCATTTTCTAAAAAAAAAATACAAATTTGTAGATTTTTTTTTTTAAACCACAAATGCTTGTCTTGCACTATCTTGACTTCACGCATTAAGTAGTCAAGTTTGAAAAGGTCACAAGTGACATAGGCAGAAGTACCGACACAGTGTTTACAAAGTGAACATGCGAAAAAGTCAAACGCCCTTTACAAAAAAACGATGTCGGGTGATTTTGAAGTTGGAAGAGAAAATGAGACGGGGTTTTTCGCCCTAGCCTACCTTTTACAGACATAGAATTAACTGCGCATGACCTTTCCGATGTGATTACGTAATGTGTGAAGTTGTAGACACGCATCACAGAGCTAGTGAAAGAAGAGCATTTGGGGTTATGAACAGGGATTTAAAAATTATTACGGTAATTTCTGGTATTATTGTGATAACAATATCATTGAAGATAATTCAGGGAATCCTGTTTGTTTAGAAAAAAAGTATTATCGTTCCTGTTTTTACCCAAAATAAAGCATAACTATGTACACACGTACAGTAATGACTGTATAATTCACTGGAAACCAGGGGGCGCCCTTGCGCAGAAACTCCACATAATTATACTTTATAGCAGAAGTAATACTGGAAATCTCTAATCAAGTTATCATTCCAGCTGAATTGAATGCAGATAGAGAAATTTTAACTGTGGAAACTTAACAGTAAACATACGATTGCTACAATATATGGTTTGTCTATGTTCTTCAAGCAATCTTGGGTATTTTTATACAGATAAAGTAGGCCTGTATTTATAATGCAATGCTAATTGACATAGCTTTTATAATACTATAAAATAATAGGATTTCTGCTTCATTCTGTGATATGAAGCCACGTTTGATCGCAAAAGGTTATTTCAAACACTCGACTATGTTTTGAAGTTAATTTAGAGAAAAAGCATGTCAATAAATGATATCTTTGTTGGAAAACAGGTCTGAAAACAGGCTCATACAGATGCAAAACTGTATCGCACACATGCTACTGTAGACTTTATCATTATTATCGCGGGAAGACTAAGATTTTTACCGGTATATCGCAAACGATAAGATACAGGCCATCCCTATAAAGTATATCAATTTTTCAATTTTCTTTAGCAAATGACTGATCATTTTGCTAAATAAAACCCTTATTCTTCAACTGGGATCTCAACTGTAGAGCCGTTTGAAGCTGCATTGAAACCTAAATTCCTTTTTGACTGAAGAAAGACATAAACATCTTGGATGACATGGGGTTTTATTATTCTGGAAGTGAAGTAATCTTTCAAGCAGTTTTCAACATTGATTGTAACCCTTGCTTTTTTAACAGTAGAGTACATGTGTACTTTATTTTTTTTTTTTTTTTCTCACATACTTATCCTTGTACATTTTGAGTTGGTTTCACAAAGTTATATAAACTCTGTTATATAAAACAACACTGAAATGTTTTAATGTTCACCCTCCCTTTAAATTACAGTGAACAGCCAGCAGTTTAAACCCGAAGGTTGTGGAATCGTTTCAAACCCAACAAGGAGGTGAACAGAGTCAAACAAAAACAAATGTTATCATCTGAAATCGATCTCACTGTACATATTTCACTCATCTGTATTTTCAGAACTTTGTAAAGCTCATTTTGAAACTTTCCCGACTAGTGTTCTGCACAGTTCTTTCACTGGCTCCTTTCCAGTTTTTCTTTTTCATGGTTTTTCCTCACATGCTTTCCCATGTGTATCCCAGCGTTGGTGTGCAAGGCTTTAAGTTACAGTTTTTGAGAGTAATCCATTTCCATGGAGCGTGCCAAGCCTTTACTCCAATGACAGGCTTTGATTATGATCTCATAGCCTCCTGCAGCACTGTTCTCCAGGACAAATCTGGCCTCGCTCAGCTCAACAGCATCAGCGTTTTTACATTCAAATTCCATTACGACACTCATTTGATGCTATTGAGACTAATTAACAACATCCACAAGTCATATTTGAGAGTATGAACACTGGTCAGACCCTCCCTGGCCTCCTTAGAGAGTAAGTGTTGGCCGAACAGGCCTGCCTTTCCCTTTTTGACACAAACCTCAGAACCAAATGAAACACTCTGCGAGCGATCGACAGTGCATCCGCTTGAGGACAAACGAGTACATCCGGATGTGTCTCTGATGTACAGACATAGCATACTCCATTCCAAGGCTAGCATGGGAATGTCAGATTGCTGCAAGACGACTTCTCCCAGAGGGGAACGTTTGGGTATGGCTGCATAAACAAAGCTAAAGATGCCTGTACTTCAGAAGGAGCAACAACTGCTGTAACTCGAACTGGGGGGTGAATGAATTAGTGATTTTTTTTTTATTTTTTTCCCCCACTCATGAGCACTTCAAGCGTAGCACTCCGTTTGTGGTTGAGAGAAGGGAAAGAGGAAGGAGCGGCTTGTCTGGATTGGAGTTGGGTTGAGTCAAGCAGCACATGCTGAGCTACACTGTATTTTCTTCTCCTCCTTATTGGATCTACACCACCTTGTTTTGAAGTCCTTCTTTGAGCAGCCAGGCAGGAAATGCCCTCATGTTGAATCTGATGTGGAAATACTGCATTTCAGTGAGGACGATAAGGTAGGAGACCTTTAAATCAGGCAATTAGTCTTGACGTTCTTCTCCAGCAGAACACCTGTTCTGTCCAGTCATTATTTCCATGTGTGTTTCTGTTATTACAGTAAACTTTTATGTTTTCTTGTAATCAGAAATGTAACAGAAGTACTCACCAAGAAAGCATATTAGCATGCAAAATAAACAAATACTTCCAATCATCACATGAAGTACAGTTTATAGACTTTAGTTGCCTAAATCATTCTTTAGAATTGAAATCGCATGCTATTTTGTTTTATTATTTTGTTTAGGTTAGTACAGTCACTTCATTAATAGCTCAACTAGCCATTGTGCTTCCACCCAGCTTGGCTAAAATTAGTGACTACAGGCTCTGAGTCAGGCCACTTCATTCACCACAGCAGGCAACCAGTTTTCCAGGGCTCTGTAATTTGCTCCTTAGCATTTGGTGAGCCACAGACTCAACTCAACTGTTTTGGAGCTGAATCTTCTGAATCATCCTTTACTTTACAGTTGTTTTGTTCTGGAAGCGTAAAGCCGTTTTTGTCCCCTCCTCCATACACGCACATATTCAGATCCCCTTTTTTAGACATTTCCCATTTCCTCTATATCCAAACATATAGCGCTCTGTCACAGTTGTCATCTTATTGTTGATTTTGGTGTTTTTCCCGACATTGTTGTCGCCAGCGTCTGAACCAAAAAGCTGCACTTTAACACCCCACACAGGCGACTGCAAACTAATGTGCGTTCTGTGTTTGCGTAAGAGGAATTGACTGGCTATGTCAAAAGTATATATTCGTCATTGAAAATGAGAAACCGAAACAGATATACGAAACGTAAACAAAGCTCTACTTGCTTACCATTTTGAATATCAGTTATGTTGATAACTTCCTTCATTTAAAGCGGCTCATGTTATGAAAGTATTCGCATATTGGAACGCTTGGGTAAGATCATGTAACATTAGAACAGTCTTCTGTTTGTGCCGTCTTCATTTCGTACTCGTTTTCATTACTTTGGCTTTAATTTAATTCATTATGTTCTCTAAACTGAGCATCCAGTCAGAGTTCTCACTCACGCCGAAGGCCCCGAATCGGGCAAACTACCACCGACGTGAACCTGATGAAAGTCAACGTGTGGAACATGCTAAACAAACAAGCCCGACAAATACCGATGTTGACGATGGACGATCGTCGGCTTGGTGTGTCCTGGCCTTTATCAGCCATTTCTTTTAATGAATAGTTTAAAAACAGTTTTCAGTAGCTTTGAATGTGCACTGTAAAAAAAAGTAGTTTCAGCTTAAAAAAGTTAGTGTTTGTGCTGCCTTTAAATTTTAAGTTTAGTCAACATGAAATGTTAAGTTGTACTACATGAAAATGTGGATATTTAAGTTAAGTAAACTTAACATTTTAAGGCAGCACAAACACTTACTTTTATTAAAGTTTTTTTACAATGTGGTACGTTATAATGTATAACATTGGTCTTAGAATTTGCCTCAAAGTCCATATGTAACCAAAACTGACTCTAGTTTGATTTGAATCAGTTTGAAACATTAGACTTGTCCATATTAGATTCATTCTATATGAATCTGATTCATTTCACTATATTTTAGATATGTCAGTTTTACTGACATGTAAAAGAAATGATCTCTGTTAATGCTTTAAATGTGTTTCAGATTCAAAAAACAGTAAATATTTTTGAACTTTTAATTAAAAGAAAAGGCTCATAAGAGTCTTTAATTTCATGAACTTTGTACTGAGTCAAATTGATTGAAATGAAAGTGTTTGTCAATCTGATTTGGTTTTCACAGTGTGGCATGTTTAAAAGAAAAGAAAAAACTTCAATGATATTGAAGAGCTAATGGCAGAGGCCGAGATTTTTACTGAACAATAATTTCTGACAGAATTTTCATTTTTGAATCAAGTATTCCTTTAAACTCTGTCATAAATTACTCACCCTCGTGTCGTTTCAAACCTGTAAGACCTTCGTTTATCTTCAGAACACAAATGAAGATATTTTTGATGAAACCCTCCACAGACGCTGTAATTAATTGTGAATTGTCGAAAAAAAGTTCATAAAATTACGGTTAAACAACTGATGTCACATGGACTATTTTAACGATGTCCTTACTACCTTTCTGGGCCTTGAACACGTCAGTTGCATTGTGGTCTGTGCGGGGTCAGAAAGCTCTCAGATTTTCCGAAGTTGAACAAAGATCTAAAGGTTTTAGAACGACATGAGGGTGAGTAATTAATAACAGAATTTTCTTTTTTGGATAAACTGTCCCTATAAATCCTATAATTTGTATTACACAACATCAATATAACACTGTCCTAAAGTAGGACACTAGCTAGAAAAGTCTTTGGCAGGGAAATTAATGAAGACAGAGCAAGCCAGTGTTTTGGGGGATTTTGATGATAGTATTCCTGTAAGCCAAAGCTCCATGATCTCTGCTTTCAGACTCTAGTTGTTGGGTGTCTCATGGCAGAGTTCTCAGGTTCGCCTCCGTTTCATTTCCGGCTTGTTCATAGCTGCCTTTCTGCTGTCATCTTTAGTATGAGCTCAATCTCTATATCTCATTTCACAAGGAAAAATTGTCTTCTCATCGGCCTTCAGGCCACAGGACAAGGGCTTTCTTCCAGGAATGCCACGTCTTATTTTTTTGTACTGTCTGAAATGATTTCTGATTCGAAAGGAATCCATCATTTGTTAAACCCCCTGTGGTGTTTTATCAAGGCTGAAGGAAATTGCTTTTTGGAAGTCCTTGTACCTTAAAAACTTTAAACTAAAGCTTGTGAAACTGTAGATGTCAGGCAACCTGATCCGGTGGTTTAAACTAGCACACCAAGGCTATTATTAATTTACTTGTGCAGCTTGCGTTTGCATCTGAAGGTGCCCGCCTTGTCCTGTCCTGCGAACTGTCTTTCCTTCTCAAACACAGAGTGGAAATGCAGAGGTAGTTGTTTTTCTTTTTTTGTGTCGTACTCTTATTGGAGAACTTTATGAATCTCTCAGTGTTTCCTACGGGTTGTCTGACTGGCTGTCTGCATCCGTAAGTTTGCCTCCGGTGCGTCACCAGACGTTTGCAAATATTTTCCAAACCTTTGGAAGGGGCTCTCGGGGCCGACCTGTTTGCTGGAGCCTGTGTTTTGTAAAGGATTCTCCTTGCTTTTTCACTCTCTGTGTCTGCAGTCAGGCTTTTTTGGACTTGAGGAACCATAAACAGACTTTAAAAAGTTGCTCACGGATTGGACGTCACTGTTTCTTACAGCAAGAAGAAACCTGCATCAGTTTAACATCAACGTGAGAGATTTGAGTTCTATTTTCAGAGGTTTTTCAGAATCGTTTGACTGATCAAGTGGGCAAACGACGGCAAAAAGACAGCAGTACGTCTCTAGACAGATCACTGATCTGTCTGTGGGTGAGTAAGCAATTCTGTCTGATTCATAGCCTCGTGGCTGGATGGGAAACTGCACCGCAGTGTGGGGAGAGTTTACAAGAGAAGCTCTACTAGTTCAGTCATTTGCTTATATGAGTCATATGAATGCTTGTTTGTTTGGATCTCTGGGAAATGTCTTACTTTGCAAACAACTTGTTGGTCGGTCACTCGGCCGTGTGTCTGTCTGTCTATCCATCTGTCTATGATCAAAATGATTTATTTTTCTTTTTACAACATTATTTTCCATGTCTAATGGCATATATACACTACCAGTCAAAAGTTTTTGAACACCAAGATTTGTAATGTTTATTTAAGAAGTCTCTTCTGCTCACCAAACCTGTTATTTGATCTGAAGCACAGCAAAAATAGCACAGTTTTGAAGTATTTTACTAGTTGAAATAACTTCTTTCTATTTTAATATGTTTTAAAATTCTATTTATTTTTGTGATTTCAAAGCTGAATTTTTAGTATCATTACTCCAGTCACATGATCCTTCAGAAATCATTCTAATATTCTGATTTGCTGCTCATAAACATTTATTATTATTATTATATTGAAAACAGCTGAGTATATTTTTTTTCAGGTTTCTTTAATAAATAGAAAGTTCAGAAGAACAGCATTTATCTTAAATAGAAATCTTTTGTGACATTATAAATGTCTTTATCATCACTTTTAATCAATTTAAAGCATCCTTGCTAAATAAAATTAATTTCTATCATTTCTTTCCCAAAAAAAGCTATTTTATTTTGATAAATGCTGATCTTTAGATCTTTCTATATCTATCAATGTATCCTGAAAAAAAGCACTCTACTGTATTAAAAATTGATAATAATAATAATAATAGTAAATGTTTCTTGAACAGTAGATCAGCATATTAAAATGATTTCTGATGGATCATGTGACTGGAGATGTAATGCTGAAAATTTAGCTTTGATCACAGGAATAAATTATATTTTAAAATATATTCAAATAGAAAACAGTTATTTTAAATAGTAAAAATATTGTCAAATTTTCCTGTTTTTACTATTCTTTGGACCAAATAAATAATATTTATTATAATATAATTTATTATAATAAAGAAATGTAGGCTTGCTGAGCAGAAAAGACTGGTAGTGTAGTTGGAATTTCATATTCCAATATGGAAAAATTCATCATTTAATCATTTTTCCTCATGGACAAACATGTCAACACAAGTGAAGGCAATGTTCCCGTTTTCCTCTGAAACGGTGCCAATATTCTTATTAGCATCTATTAATATTTCAGAGCAAGGGTTGCGGTTTACACTGAGTAATTAGGTTACATTCAGCAGTATAATCACATGACACATTCTTTGTTTTGATAGATTGTTGTTTTATTTTGTGCTGGTGCAATTGGCCAGTCATAATTTCTGTTAATCCCTAATATGGTTTTTTATTTTTAAACTAAATGAATGGTTTTGCTATCAGCCTATTTTTGAAAGGATTCATACTTCTTGCTCTCCTAGTTATTCGATCTGAATGGGCTCAGGAGTACTCATTAAAATTATATCAGCTCTGCCTAAACAATACAAAGTGAATCGCCCTACCTTTCAAATGCATTCGAAATGCAATCCATCCCATCTTATCATACCAAAGCTTACCTTTCAGCTCATAAACTCCTTTCTGTGGGTACTGAATCTTTTATATCTCTTCTTTTAAAACATCATAAGATGTTTTAATTGACTTTATGGTGTTATGTTAAGAAAACGATACTTTTAAAGCCTCACTATCAATGCCTTTTCATGATCTAACCTTTAGTGGTCTGTCAGCTCAAGGCCGGAGTAATGGCTGGATATTGGCCTGTCCTGTCCACCTGGGGCTCCATATTTTATGCATTTCACAGCACTGTCTCTCTCTGCTGCACATCTAAAATTGATGGCGGTCGTGACCCCGTTGCCAATAGGTCAGTCCATCTCCTGTTTAATGTTGCCTGACCCTTTGAGCCTTATGCATACAAACCACTATTTTAGATCTAAAATTGGTCATCTAGTTTATCACACGCTCCTCTCTTTAAGTTTTTTTGCTCCAGAGCGAATCTTAGATATTGTGTTGTGCAATTAATGATGCAGACCTGCAAACATCGAAGATCAGCCCTTGTTTGGGCACAATAGCTGTTTTTTTCCGTCTGGTGTCTCACTATATCATTTCAAGGACCGCTCTCTCCTCTGCGTGTTATTGGAAGGATTGTTATTTTCACCACGGGAATCTCTCAATGACATTTCAATGGGAGCTTTGTCCTTTTTTTCTATTTTGTTTATAGCATTTCAAAAAAAGCAGCTCGATATGAAGGACTCTTCAAAAGTTACTTTTTTGATAGGAGACAGCAAAAGCGTTGGTGGATTTCAGCTCCATTGACGAAGCTTTGGATGCTTGCATGCCTTTATGTAACTCTTATAAACATCATTACCCTTGTAAAACAGCCAGGGGCGGCACAAAAGCCGGTTAAAGAGGAAGCTTTTAGAAAGGAAAGATGAGACTGACTTTTTCCCATTTTAAAGTGGAAGAAAATATCAGATCGAGTGACGTGGTCGGAAATATTTGACCATTTTACTCTCAACCCAAACATGAAACTGTTTCCACAGTCTTTCTGTACCACAACTTCTGTTCGCGAAAATAGTTAAATGATGTCTGGAGAGTGCAAATAGCAGGGTGGAAAGACTTTGAATAGCCAAATACTCTAAAAGCACACAATTAAAGAGATAGCACGCCCTAAAGCGAATGTTCTGTCATCATTTACACACCCTCAAGCTATTATTCATTGTGTAGATGTTCAGAACATTTGGGAATTCGATTTACGTGCTAAAAGCCTGTTATTAGATGTGAAACAGGTTGTCGGGAGGTCATGTTCACTGTCATTTTACACACTGAGTAAAGTCAATTTGTTTATCACTCGTAACTTTCTCTGTGGTCCCTATCCTCTGAAGTATTGATTTAAGTCGGTGAGAGCTTTTSTGAAGCTCTTTTACTCTTGTGCAAGGCTCTTTTGAAAGCCACTCTTGAAGCCGGACAAATTTAGGGCACTTTTATTGCAGGGTCTGGACAAATGGAGGTGGACTGTTTGAATTATATTAGAGGACCTGGGAGACATGCTTTGGCTATTTTTTCTCTTCAAAGATAGATGTGCCGAGACCAAACATGTTTGACAATTATATTGTCTCACCTCAAACAAACTGTAGCTTGAGGAAAGGTCCTGTTTTATGCTGCTTTTGAGCATTAAATTGATTTTCTGCTCTATAGCAATTCTTCTCAAGCGAGTTCAAATTTTTAAGACTTGCTGTTGTTTGGTTTCATTTCACCGTTTTTTACGCCGGCCTGATTTACTGTATATTTTTAAATTAATGTCGAGGACCCGTTAGGATTAAACAATTCATTTTACTACGAAAACATAGATTTTCAGGGATAATATTATATTCTATTTATTTAGTACTACCCTTCAGAAGATACTTGTATGTTTCCCAGAAGAAAAATAAGTGGAGTTTACCCTAATCTTCAAATTCCAAAAGTTTTCACCCTCCGGCTCTTAATGCATCTTGTTTCCTTCTGAAGTATCAGTGAGTGTTTGAACCTTCTGTAATAGTTGCATATGAGTCCCTGAGTTGTCCTCAGTGTGAAAAGATAGATCTCAAAATCATACAGTCATTGTCGGAAAGGGTTCAAACACACAAAAAATGCTGAAAAAACAAGAATTTGTGGGACCTAAAGGATTTTTCTGAAGAACAGCAGACTGTTCAGGACAAACAAGGGACTCATAAACAACTACCACTAAACAAAAAAACAACTGTGGATCATTTAGGTAACAACATAGTATTAAGAATCAAGAGTGTGTAAACTTTTGAACGGGGTCATTTTTATAAATTCAACTATTTCTCTTGTGGACTATATGTAAACATCTTTTATGTGAAATTTCTTATTCAGATCAGTAGTAAATAAAACATAGCATGCGTTTTGTACGATCCCTCTTATTTTGGTAAAATAATGAACATTTTGAAGATTCTACAAGGTGTATGTAAACTTTTGACTTCAACTGTATAGGAAAAAAGGTTGCGAATAGGATCGATTGCAAGTAGACCTCAGGGAAAAATGATTATTAAAAATGTATTGCGTGTCCCTTTTAAGTGTTAAATTTAAACATTTAGTGCCTTTTAGCCGTTTCCTATTCAGGAGCGAAATCTTGCAAATGACGGAGGACTAACATGAGAGAAGCTCCAGATCAATTACCTCATGCAGGCAACCAATCAATCCAGCCTCATCTGCAATTCCTGCCCATTTAAAAGGCTCATCCTTTGTGATGAACATAATTATGCATGAGAGACTGGAAGGAGAGAATTTTAATCTACTGGAAAGAAAGAGACGGAGAGAGAAAAAAGGAAATCCCTTCAGCGGAAGCGAAAATGACGCGTTGCCTCAGCCGAGGCGGCCTGTTCGTTTTTCTCTCTCGCCCTGTTCAGATGTAACGAATGAAAAAATGATGATGAAAGACTCTGGAACAAAGTGTACAATCTTTGGTTTTTCGGGGTTGAATGAAAATTATTCATTTCGGGAGATGCTTTTCAACTGCCACTCAAAACATCTAAGATAAAGTAATATCTAGGGAACACGCAGCGAAGCGTACCTCGCACTCTTTCGATGCCTGTTTCCATCCGCTCCTGTGTTTAAGCAGAGCCAGAGCTGGAGGTGTAAGCCGTAATTAGGCAGCTCTGTCTTTTTGCTGATGCATGCTTGTCACTCATTACCCTTCTGCTTCCAGCCTCTCTCTCTTTGTAATCCAGGCTGCTTGACTCTGTAGACTGAGACGGTCTATATAAAGATCTCGCTGGAGGTGCTGGGGAATAATTGAGCTCTTTTTGACATTTTTGTCAAGGCCGGGGTTTTGATATTGGCTGTTCAGAGTTTTGCAGTGAAGTCTGGATAGATATTTGGTCATTCTGAGAAGATCAGATACGGGGTACACAATGTACCGTATCCAATGTTAATTTATCAGCATCAGTCGATGGAAGAAATTTAATTGTGCCTACTCACTTTTGCATTTAAATGACCATTTCCATAATTTAACACTCACTTATCATCAATCAAAAATTAATCTTTAAAACCGCTTGCTAACTTTTTCAGACTGTACAATGTAATGTGATGCCTATATTGATTTTTAGCTTTTGAAATGATTGATTGTAGTTTTTAAGGTTTATATACACTACCAGTCAAAAGTTTTTGAACAGTAAGAGTTTTAATGTTTTTTTTTTTTAAAGAAGTCTCTTCTGCTCACCAAGCCTGCATTTATTTAATCCAAAGTACAGCAAAAACAGTAAAATTGTAAAATATTTTTACTATTTAAAATAACTGCTTTCTATTTGAATATATTTAAAATGCTAAAAATTCAGCTTTGAAATCATAGGAATAAATTACATTTTAAAATATATTCAAATAGAAAACAGTTATTTTAAATAGCAAAAATATTTTAAAATTTTACTCTTTTTGCTGCACTTTGGATCAAATAAATGCAGGTTTGGTGAGCAGAAGACACTTCTTTAAAAATCATCAAAAACTTTTGACTGATTGTATTTTTTTGTTATAATTTATTTCTAATTTATTTTGACAAAATACTATAGAATTATAAGGTCTGTTAGCAGCCATACCAAAAAATAATAATAATAATTGGTATCAGCCAAAATTTTAATATTAGTACATGTACAATATCGAATACAAATAGTAGTTTTTTGAGGTCAGTTTACTTTATATATTTTCAATTCTTTGATGAAATGGAGTTTTCTGGAAGTGGGCAGGTGGTGATCTCCTGATTCTGGTAATAAAACGGCAGCTCCTTTCCCAATAAGTGGTCCTCTGTCAATCTGTCTTCCTTTTGTCCATAATGCAAAGCGGTTTGTGCATCTGAGCTGTTTTTAATGGGCCGACAGAGAAAAGAGGGGGATGTGTTGCTCCAGGTGGGTGTGTGCTCATGCATTGTTTACCGGCCCATCCGTTTTCTGCTTGTCCATTTAACTCAGTCCATTTCCATACAGCGGTATCACCTAGAAGTCCATGCCAGCTTCACTAGACACTGTGAATGATAAATGGTGTGATGCCGTCACAGAGAAACGGGACATTAGAAATTCATTGCAGATTATTCATTCATGTGGAGTGATAATGGTTGGTAATGGATAAGGCAAGCGTAGGGAGATATCAGAGGGTGTAAGAGTCCCAGAGGTGTTTTACTTTGCTCCTAGACACCATCAGTCACAAATTTTTGCTCAACTTAGATAAGTACTCGGTAAATGCCTGAAACAGACAAAAGTGTGTGAGAAGAATATGAAAGTAAGCATGTGCTTTATTCAAAGAGGCTTTTTAATTCTGCAGTCATTGCAAAGCTCTCTAAAGCCAGGAGTGCTAAGGATGAGCAAACCTGGAAATATCTGATACTCTGCGAGCTAGGGGTGGGCGATATGCCGGTAGACAAGATTTTGAAGCAGTTATACTTGAACGGTTAAATACACACACTTTTATGTGTCAAAATGCCTGTCTTTGCAAGTATCCAAGTAAACACAGTAATTTAGGTCTTAAGTGAAAACAAACAGCTGAGGAAGAAAACACATGTGTAACTGTATGTTAGATCCGGGCAGCTCTTAAAGTGACAGCAGTTTAATATTCCTGCTCTCTGTCATTCATGTTAATCAAACAACAAAAGAGAGAAAATCTCCCGCTGCTTTTTACCTAAATCACTTTTTACACAGTGAAGAATATGCAGTGTTTTTATACATTTGATTAATTTATGCAATGCATGTATTTATTTGTTCTTTGTTTAAGTTATTTTTATGGCCTTTTAACACCTTTATTGTGAAAGGACTGGAGAGCTGACAGGAAAGTACTGGGAGGAGAGAGGGGAGCAGGATCGGCAAAGGATCTCGAGGCGGGATTCGATATTCTTCTTTAAATATAAAAAAAGTAAAAATGTAAAAATTAAATATATAAAGATAAACTGTAAGAAACCCCCCCCAAAAATAATCAGTTCAACAATTATCAAAAATTATGATATCATAAAGACCTTATTTAAAGCAAAAATAGCTATATTGTTACTGTGAAACAAAATTACTTATATCATCATATAAGATTGTGATCATATTGTGAGCAGTTAAACACTATAGAAAACTCTAGAACATTATGCTGAAATCTATAAAGCACATTTGATAAGTTTATCTAGTTATATTTCCTTGTCCTTGTATTGTGCAAAGGAGGAGTTCACACAGTTTATTGTGATAAAAGTGGTCATCGGATGCCCATTTTCCACAAGCTGATATGATTCGTTAGGGCCTTAAAGAGTAGTCTATAACGTACTTTGGTTAAAATTTCTCAGTGGTAGTGTAAAAAACACCCTTTTTACCTTATCAAAATCAGCCCTTTTCAAAACGAGCCGTTTTGTTGCATTTGCCTTTAAATGCTAATGAGCTCTGCTCGCTCCGCCCCTCTTTTCTGAGGGGTGAAAAGCCGTTCTGTTTACTTTAGCCACATTTAACCGCGAAACTTGCTAACTAGCACATTATTAATAAAGGCGATTTGCAAAGAGGCATAAAAAACCCAGGATCAGGAATGATTCACGCGAATATAGACGCATTTATGTAGAGCACCAGGCGCATTTCCTTCAAAAACGAAAGTAACGTTAATCCTCTGCGTTTTCAGCGGCTCAGATGTCAGGAATAAAAGACGACTGCTATGTTCATTATTACATTCAACTGCAAAACACCTCAATCACTCAATTGGAGACACAATGGCTCACTCAGGGCGGGTTTAAGGTAAGACAGTCATGTCAATCAACTATCGTGGGAGCGGCCTGGGTTTTTCTAACGTCACACAGACAAGATGTTGAGAGTGGCTTGATTTGAAAAAGGGGATATTACTTATAAAGATTAAAAAAATACCATTGGGTGGATTTTTAGCATTATAGGGTGGTTGTGTACAAACACTGCCAACACACATTTATGTTCAAACAACATGTAATAGTGAGTTTAGCATCCGATGACCCTTTTAAAAAGGACAAAGAACACCAAAATAGCATCATTAAGCTAGTTCATATGACTCATTTATTCATTTTTTTGAAGCCCTATAGATCTGTGTGAAAAGCGCATGCAAATTTAAGTCAATTTTCAATCGATTTATCTTCGTAGAGTGCTTTTTGTAGTTTGTTTTGTACTATTTTTGGTGCTTTTTGGAGCTTCACAGCCCTTGAACATCAACCTTAGTTTTTAAAAATAACTTTAACAGCAGAAATTTCATTTTTGGATGCACAACTATCCTTTTAAATGTGCACGAAGGCTTTTGTTAAGTAAAAGCACACTCAGTTCTCGGGCATCGTCCCCATATGGCATCAAAGTGTATCCTGACATACGGACGTCACCCTTCCCCCATTTCAGTATGGCAAGCATCCCAGCAGGATGCACACAAGTCTTGGCTTCCCTTTAAATTAGTCGTGGCATGTGAACACACAGTGAAGAGGCTGTTACCGCTCTGACAGCTGTGTATGTGTGGAACACACGTCATTGTGGCCTGTAAACAGTCATTAAATCCGGTTCTCGCTGCATGGCTTGGTGTAAACACACGCACACACACTCTATAGTTGCAGACGTTGGATCTTCTCCAGGCCATAGCCCTGTTGCTGCAGCTGAGGTAAAGGCTTTGTTTGCCAAGCTTCATTCTGTTTGTATTATAGAGCTTTATATATCTGTCTGGATTATAAAGCTCCTCATTCTGCACACAGTCACGAATCCGTTCGGCTATGTGATAATAGGCCGGCCTTCTGATGGAGGGGATTTTTAGGAGTGTTCTTCATGCATGTGAGCGTCTATCTGTCTGTCTTGTGTGTTTATACAGTATGTGTTTTATGTGTACAGTGCTGCATTTTTTTCCAACCACATTTCACAGAAAGCATGTACTTAAATCAGCTGGGACCCTCAAAATGCACCCCTGCCTCTCACACTGGAATGCCATTAACATGACATCACTCCACAGGCTTTCTGTGTCAGGACTGGCAACAGTAAATTTCCAGAATTGTTTGCAGAAGTTTGTTTTTCACTTTGAAGTCAGAATATGTACGCAATATATATTAAAAAAAAAGTGAATTAAAAATAAAAATCTTTATCATTATATAATAAATCAAATTTATATATATTTATTTGGTCTTCTTTGTTATGATTTGTTTATATATTGTAATGATTTGTTTATATATTTGTTTATATATACACTATATATATATAAATATATATATATAGTGTTTATATATTAGTCTTAATTACTATGGATGTATTATAATTATTATAATATTAGGAACATTTAAAAAATATCTATATATATAAATTTATAAATTTTTGTATTCATTATTACTAATTTATTGTGTGTGTATATATATATTAGTCTTAATTACTATGGATGTATTATAATTATTATAGTATTAGGAACATTTAAATAATATCTATATATATAAATTTATATATTTTAGTATGAATTATTACTAATTTAATGTGTGTGTGTGTGTGTGTGTGTGTGTATATATATATATATATATTCTTAATTACTATGGATATAT
>JAHKKF010519143.1:2229-12842 GCA_019740295.1 Labeo calbasu | reverse complement strand
TTTAATTCTACATTGAAATGAATCAAAAAATTAATTAATAAACATAATAATACAACAGAAACAACTTATTTTATACTTTAAAAAGATCCAAAGTTCAACCAAAAATGAAATCCTGTCATTAATTACTCACCCTCATGTCGTTCCAAACCCGCAAGACCTTCGTTCATCTTCGGAACACGAATTAAGATATTTTTGATCAAATTCGAGAGCTTTCTGACCCTGCATAGACGGCAACACAACTGACACATTCAAGGCCCAAAAAGGCAGTAAGGACATCTTTAAAATAGTCCATGTGACATCAGTGGTTTAACCGTAATGTTACGAAGCTTTGACAATATTTTTTGTGCGCAAAGAAACTGCGAAGACTGACAGAAAAGAGAAGAAACATCAGTTATTTTTGTTTTCTTCGTGCGGACAAAAAGTATTCTCGTTGATTCATAACATTAAGGTTGAACCACTGATGTCACATGGACTATATTAACAATGTCCTTACTACTTTTCTGGGCCTTGAACGTGTTGCTGTTTATGCAGGTCAGAAAGCTCTCTTGAACAAAGGTCTTACAGGTTTGGAACAACATGAGGGTGAGTAATTAATGACAGAATTTTCATTTTTGAGTGAATACATTCTCACCATCAGCTTCTACGTAAGAAAACTAAACTGGTTTAGTTAAAATTCAGTCAGAAAATCAGTATAATCTCCTTTTTTCACTTTAATCTCAAAGGAACAGATAAACTAAACTATAACTTATGATAAATGTACTCTGCTAAACTGTTCAGACACCTTTTCGGTTAACAACAAAACAACAAAAGCCTAATCATTTACAGAACGTGAGGTCTGCGAAAACGTCGCTTCCTGGGAGACCGACTGCTGATTCAGTGTGTAGCTTTGTTTTGTCCTCGTTCCACCAAGTAGGATATTTTTACCACACGTCCATGCCTAAGAACAGATCGAAATGTACGACCTTTTGACAATATCAGTAGGCTGGTTGCTTTGAATATAGGAGCTGGAGAGCTTCTCTGGTGAAAGAGAGCATGAGCGTCTCTGTGTGTGGGACTGGATGATTCAGCAGCAGCCGAAGAGAGCTTCCAAGTGATTATTGGAACAAAAGGAGACACAATGGGGTGTTGAGGGGTAGGAGGTTGTCCCGGAAAAGGAGGTAAACTTTTATGTAACTGTGTCGTGACATTGTTCCGTGGAGGACGCCGTGGGTTTTTGTTCTTGGAACGCACTTTGCCACCAATGTGTCATTCGGTGTGTCACAACATCATTTGGAGAGGTGCTTTCGAGGAGGAACCGGGTAATTTGCAGTGTGCGCTCGCTGTAGAGGAAGTCTCAGGCCGATTAATAAGACATATATGTGAACACTGTCGGTTTGTAGCTAGACTTTTTGTTGTACGCATCCAGAAGGAAAATCTTAATTGGCCAAGGTCAACAGGTCAAAAATTCCTCCCATCTCCCTCTGGAAAAAGACAGATGAGACGTATAGGAAGCCAAACTTGGCAGCTACGAAGCCCGATCAAAAGCGCTTCTCCTGCCAAGACATAAAGCAGATCCATACAGTGTGTGCTGCCACTTACACCTCACGACCCGAAATAGGGACTTTGAGCCAGCAAACTTTGTTGCTCGTGTTTGTTGAAGCTCTTTGAGCGTAGAAGCCTCACAATTCCTGCGAGATGTTATTGGGAACACCGAGTCAGGAGAAAAGCGACAGAAAAAGCCCAGGAGTGCGTTTTTAGGAGCGTGCAGGTAAGGCATTGAAAGACTGAAAGGGGGATCATCTCATTCCGGCTCTATTCAGTAGTTGAGAGTCTCGTCTGTTTGAGTAAACAGTTTAGTTTGCATCTGGAATGTGCAATTTAAGAGGGTAAATATCCCGTTAAGCCCTCGCGAACGGCAGCAAACCCAGAGGTTAGTTTGTGTTTGCTGAACCTGTTCGGGGAAAAATTGAGGAGGATGTCCCGTCCCGTTTGAGTTGTGCCGCTTGACAGTTACTCCTGGAAATTTTTGTATTTTCCACATAATGATGAGTCAGCACGAATCGCGGCCCTCGGTGTCTAATAAGTATTCTCATTCGCTGCTTTCTGACAAATATCTGCACAATCAACTTGACACGCTTCGCATAAAAACGCCAAGCCTTCCCGCAGAGCATTGTAGAAAGTTGGTGAAAAGCAACAATAGGTTCGCCCAGGCTGGCTTTATGTTTGTGAGTCTTTCTGCACAGGACATTGCATGTTGTTTGTTCGCTTTCTTTCTTTCTTTCTTTCATCGCTTTGTCTGACATGCCCTTGACTGCGTCACACACTCTTTCGTCTTCCTGGATCTTTGGGTCTGCGGAGGTGGAGAACACAGTCAACCATCCATGCTATTCATTCGTCTTCATTTCCATTAAAATATGTATTTTCCAGTCTGGCACGTAGCACTTTTTATTCATCCTTATTTACTTTATTTCATTGCTGATTAGTACCTGGCACGTTGGAATTGTGACACGCTGTAATCAGAATTCAAAATTAGAAGTAATAAAGGCCTTAAATGACTGCTTTGTGCAAATTAGGACCGGGACAATAGTTTGCATTTAATTTATTTCCATTTATTTATTAATATTTTTGTTTATTTATCCATTACTGTTTTAATTATTATTTATTCCTGATCTTCAAGCTGAATTGTTTACTGACTGAATGAAATTGGATTTTAAGTAATTACAAAAGAGGTAATTATAAAGATGTCCACCAAGAATTCCCGGCAGCGAAGCCTTCAGCTGCTGACGCCGGATCAGGTTTTATCAGCTCACCATCCCCCACACTTCCCTTTTAACCTTCCATCTATTGGCCTGACCTTGACTAGCTCTTTCCTGTCATTCGCTTTAGGACGGAGCACGGGAGGAACTAATGTTCTTCACCCTCTTTTCCCCCTCATCATTCTCTATTCATAATATGCTTCTGCCTTTTTGTCTTTTATAAAACGGCGTCGGACGCTGATTGCGATAACAGAATGTTCTTCGATCACAGGCTGAAAGAGGTCCAGTTTCAGCAAGAGGACGGACGTGTCGCGGGACTCGCGTTCCGTATGGATTTATTTTATTACGCGATGGTGTTTACCAATAAATCTTTTTGAATTTCAGTGATGACCATCGAATCATCAGCTCCTGCTCATTAGTATGCCGGAAACATCTATAAAATCTCCATAAAGCCTGGCGCTGCTGAGGCAGTAAAAAGTTTATTTTCAACTTAGAGGGTAATGATTTGGTCCTTTTTCTCTCGACGACTGCTCCGTTGCCTTTTCCTGAAACTGGATCAAATGAGACAGTTGTGTGTTTATTTTTCGCCCCCTCCCAAGATAGAATTTCGATTAGCTTCATGGCGTATTTTCAAATTAGTGATATTCCAAATTAGCATCAATTGCTTCCCGGCCCATTTGGTATCACTCCCGACCTGCACTCAACCCAATATCCTAGCACTTCATGAAAAAAACATGACTTTTCTTTGGGATTTTCATAAATCAACAAACAAGCAGCAATAAGCCTCCGTTTTCTCATTTCAGCACAAAATAATAACTTATCAAAACAATTTGTCTTGCAAGGAAATGCCACATCCAGTGTTTATCGTCATTTGGAAATGGCAATTATGTATACAAATAATGCCGCGGTCTAAATTTGAATATTTGCATATTTGTGAATATGCTTAATATCGCTGATTAAGACGCGGTTCGGCTTTTCGCCATTGTTTGATCTCGGCGGAGGCTCTTAATGGCGTTATTAATGATGAGCGGAGTCGTGCAATGACATATTCAATCAACGCTGATGGTGACGATGAAATCTCAGAACGTAAAAGTGATGCCTAATTTGTTAATGGGCCGAAAATAGACGCTGTGTAGTAATTGCGAGCTTCTGGATTTAGGGTTATTAGCATCTTTTTTTATTTATTGCGCACTGTATTTTCTAAAGAAATTGTTAGTTTCCTGACTGTGTGTGTGCGGGTTTTTTTTGTTGTTGATTATTTAGAGAGTGAAATAAAATAACGGTTTAATCTCACATAAATTAATCGCAAATTATCCGGTTTGCTCCCTAATGCAGTTTTTATGGTTTTCCACATCTCTCTCGATGGTTTGCACTAGTATGTAGGTAGAAGCGGCGCCCATGGCAAGGGTAGAGCTCCGGCCGACCCTGCGGAGCGCAGCCCTTATAGCACATCACTAACAATCATTAGCTTTTATTTGCTGTTTGCTTTTGCCTAATAAGCCCAGTAATACCATACTATACATCTTTCTTTCTTTATTTCTCTCTCCGGCCTGCTGAGGCAGAGAGCGAGTGAGGGACGAGCAGCGAGGGAGACGAAGAAAGAATAATTCAGAGATGGAGCCGTTGTAAGAGTATCCCTTATTTAGACATGCCCTGCAGAGCACCAGCACAATTAAAATGATTCATACTCGCCATAACTCGATAAATATTACACACAGCTTAATCAAAAATGCATATCCGTTTCACCTCGTGCCGTATCCTGAATGTATGCCGTCAGACAGATAGAGAGAGGGAGCGTGTTAAAATATTCACCGCCGTGGTTAAGAGATTAAAATGCCCTCATTAGAAAAGCTGAACTTTGTAGAGGTTACTGTGTTCCACACCACCTGGAACCTTATTTTAGCCCAGAGGACTGATTAACATTGTGCCGTGAACGCCGCTGATGTTATATAGACCCCGTTTGCGTTTGTTTTCAACCCTGCTGCTTTTAAAACAGGGCCAATCAGGCTAAAAGGATAGAAGAGCAAAACTAATAAGCCAATTAAAGCAGAGGACGGCCAAGCTTAGCATGCAGCTTTGTTAATGGAGCTTCTGTGCGTTCCTATGTCCAGTGTATGTTTTGTCTATGGGTTTTGGAGCTTTATTAATTGATAATTCTCCTCCTCTGGAGATTCTTTTAATTATGGAAGATACACTTTGTTTCTTGCATGGACAAGTGCAATGACATTTTCTCTTGTGGCTGTTATTTTATGATGCTCCCTGTTTGAAATGCTGCGTCTAGTACCCATTGCTCAGCACATGCATGTTTTAGTACCATGATCAATGTTGTGTCCACACTGATAGATTCAGTTTGCATTAATCACTTAATTAGATCATATATGGATGCACTAAATCAGAGAGGGACTAGCATGCAACAGTCTGCTCTTGCTGAACCTGATTTACTTAATGGATGCCATTTGAGATGAGTCATAAGCAGAGATGCACTGTAATTTATGTACGACGATGCCACCTGTATGAGATGAAGTCGTGCGCTCGCCTTAGCATCAATAACGCCGGAATAAAGTAATAAATCCTTCCATGGCAATCTGCGTTTTTGTCCTAACCAGGGATCAAATGTGCATTTACATGCATTTATGCCATTTATGCTTTTGACGGTTGTAGTGGATTTTGTTGTTGTTGTTGTTGTTGTTGTTTTGCACACCTCTCTTTGCATTTGCTAAACATGTTTTACTATGTAATCTAGGAACTTTGACTCATTAATGCATTGCAAGTGATTGTTTCACACCACATCACAGATTTGCAACCAGACAAACTGGAGTTGTATACATTTTCAAGTTTAAATGTCTGATTTGTAGTACTGTGTTTTTTTTGTTTTCAAATAGTAGCTTGAATGGAACACATCTTAATACAATATTTTGTGAAAGAAAATGTTTAGATTTTAGATTTCAGAGTAATATAGGCTGACATCATTTCTCAAAAATGTTGTCACACTACCAGTCAAAAGTTTTTGAACAGTAAGATTTGTATAATTTTCAGTATAATTTTATTTAAATTGATCAAAAGTGGTGATAAAGACATTTATAATGTTACAAAAGATTTCTATTTCAGAAACCTGAAAAAAATCTGCTCAGCTGTTTTGAACATCATCATCATAATAATAATGATAATAATAATAATAATAATAATAATAATAATAATAATAAATGTTTTTTTGAGCAGCAAATCAGAATATTAGAATTCTGAAGGATCATGTGACTGGAGTAATGATGCTAAAAATTCAGCTTTTGAAATCACAAATAAATTACATTTTAAAATCTATTCATATAGAAATGTAGTTTTTTAAATAGTAAAAAATATTTCAAAATTGTATTGTTTTTACTATACTTTGGATTAAATAAATGCAGGCTTGGTGAGCAGAAGGGATTTTAACATTACATTTTACCTTTTTTAAATGTTTTTAAATGATTACATTTTAATTTTTATTTATTTATATGAGGTGGAAATGAGCTTCCTTTGCTCTCAGTGAGGATAGGTAAATTACTTGATGTTTAAAACTTGTCACGTTTTGTTTGGTTAAAGCCATGAGGACGTTGTGCTTGGAAGAACTGCTGATTGTTGCTGAGATTGCAATGGATGCCAATCCATGCCTCTGATAAACTATTCAGGAAGCATCTTCTCATCTATTTCCCATTTTCGGAGAGAGGAAGAGGGCAGATGGATTGAGAGAAAGAGAACCGATCTATCCGTGGTGCACCTGTGTTTTGGGGTTTGAAAAGCAGCTTTCCCAGCTTTTTTGCATGAAGGCGTGGCAGCCAATCAGAGCTAATGACCAGGTTGCTTTGCTCATCAGCGATCGCCGGGCGGATGGACCATCTCGGTGCCTGCGTATGGCGTAGCCACGCGGCTCATGTGCTACCAGCTGGAGTACCACACAAACTGCCTGATTAAAAGTAGCCCTCTCAAGACCTCGGAGTTCTCATCCTGAATGCCAAACTACGGGACTCCGGGACCGAAATGATAATGTGTTGAAGCAGCTCGGCCAAATGTGGAATGAAGCTGATGGAGCATGAGGCGGCTTTTTTAGAGTTGTAGTTTGTGTTGGAGTGTGATGTCCCCCTCTCTGTCACCATACTCGTGATAAAAATACAAATTAATAAACAGGGGTGTTAAGTATAGCTGATTTTTGTAGTATTTAGGTTGATGTGTTGTTGACAGGTACTAAACAGATGCTCTGTGCACTGTGGTGAAATGTCTTAATGTGTGTTGACTGTGTGTTTACACAAACACCCTTTTTTTTTTTTAATCTTTATAAGTAATATCCCCTTTTTCAAATAAGGCCATGACGTCACACCGACCAAGGCCGCTCCCAGTATAGTTGATTGACATGAGCGTCTTACCTTAGACCCGCCCTAAATGTGCTGAGTGAGCTGAGAACGGTCCGAACGCCATTGTTTTGACTCCGGTGCACGGGAAGATAAGAATGTCTCCGATTGAGCAATTGAGGTGTTCTGTTGTTTGATGTAGTAATGATCATAGCAGTCATCATTTACTCCTGACATCTGAGCCGCTGAAGATGCAGAGGATTAACATTACTTTCGTTTTGGAAGGAAATGTTCCCGGTGATCTAAATAAATGCGATTCACGCAAATCATTCATGATCCAGCTTCACCTACAGTAGAAGTGAGTATAAGAGGTTTTTTTAATGCATCTTTGCAAATCGCCTTTCTTAATAATGTGTTAGTTAGCAAGTTTCACGGCTACGTGGCTAAAGTAAACATCACGGCTCGTCACCCCACAGAAGAGAGAGGCGGGGTGAGCAGAGCTCATTAGCATTTAAAGGAACATGAAACAGAACTGCTCGCTCTAAAAAGGGTTGGTTTTGACAAGGTAAAAAGGGTGTTATTCACACTACCACTGAGAAGTCATACGACCCTAAAGAATCATATCAACTTAGGCAAAAATGGGCATTTGATGACCCCTTTAAAGGAGTAGTTCACTTCCAGAACAAAAATTTACAGATAATGTACTCACCCCCTTGTCATCCAAGATGTTCATGTCTTTCTTTCTTCAGTCATAAAGAAAGTTTTGTTTGTTTGTTTGTATGTTTGTTTTTTTTGAGGAAAACATTTCAGGATTTCTTTTCATATAATGGATATGTAAGGTGTCCCCAAGTTTGAACTTCCCACAGTTTAAATGCAGCTTCAAAGGGCTCTAAACGATCCCAGCCGAGGAAGAAGAGTCTTATCTAGCAAAACGATCAGTCATTTTCTAAACAAATTGTCAATTTATATACTTTTTAACCTCAAATGCTCATCTTATCTAGCTTTGCCATGCGCATGTGTAGTCTGTGTAATCCGGGTCAATACAGTTAGGGTATGTCAAAAAACAATCTTGTTTTCTTCTGCAACTTCAAAATCGCCCTATATCGCTGTTTTACCTTTTTTGTAAAGGGTGTGTGATCATCTTTGCATGTTCACTTTGTAAACACTAGGTCGGCACTTCTGCAGCAGTGTAGGATGATTTTGAAGTTGGGAAGAAAAATGAGATGGGAGTTTTTCAACCTAGCCTAACGATACTGAACCGGAAAAAACAAGTTCATGCAGACCTAGACCTAAAAGTATAGAAATTGTCAATTTGTTTTGAAAATGACAGATCGTTTTGCTAGATAAGACCCTTCTTCCTCGGCTGTGATCATTTAGAGCCATTTTTGAGCTTTTTGTATAAACCTTTTTTTTTTTTTTTTTTTAAGTGGTTGAGGTTTCCACATTAAATGAAACACCTGTACATTTTGGGAAATTTTAAAATTGTGATTTCCAGGATTGGTGGTAAACTTCTAAAGTTAAAAAGTAAATTTCTGCATTGAAATCTCAGAACAGTTATTTAGTAATTTCGGAGACTTTTATGCACAAATAATACTCCATTTTAAGGATTGGTTCTTAAAAAAAAATACATATTTTATAAAAATAAATAGAACATTTTGTGTTGGTAAAATTCATAGAAATTCACTGGTGGGAACTCTGAACTTTTATAATTGCATTGGTCAGGAGCCAAAGAAGTAAGTAGTTTTTAGTATTATCCCAAATTTCTTTATCTGTGCGTTCCTACTTCACGCCGATTAGAGTCCAGCACTTTCTAAGAGAGAAAGAAAGGTAGAATTTTTTTTTTTTTTTTTTTTGGTCTTCTTAACAGCTTCAGGAGACACCTGAGTAATAGCTTTCAGACGTCCACAAAGCCCTGGCAACCAACACAGGAAGTGGGAAATGTATTTTCGAAGGTGCTCCGAGGTGAAATTAACCGCGTGATCACCGGCCCTTCAAACCCCGGCTGAAATTCTTCAAACAAACTTCAAAACTCCCTCTGGTGGTTGCATCTCTTGGTCCAAAGCTGTGTTTGATGGAAGAGTGTGAGAGAGACAGACAGACAGACAGACAGATATTTGAAAGCTGCTTTGCTTACGTTAGTCCATATGGCGGCTTTCTGCCGCCTGATTCACGGTGCAAACGCATCCTTGAATTTAAAGCGATGGTTTGGGATTCTATTATAAGGAATCCTCATTTCCATTGCCTCTGTTCTTTGACCTACAGAGGATTACTGTGTCGCCCTCCGCACGGCTCGCTGTTTCATTCCCGCACGCGGGCCTGTGAAAGATCACATCAGTTAGTTCAATTACCGCAGCCATAAAGAGCGCCGTGCATGTGAACGAGCCACGAAAACCCACCCTATGCAAAAAACATGCTGTCTATCTCTCTCTCTCCGGGGCGAGCCAGAAAGAGCAGACGCGTCTCTCGGCTTTGATTCCCCTCTGGGTCTCTCTGACTGCCTTTATAGTGAGCGCTTGAGTGCTGTCAGCGGCTGTGTGTCTCTCCGCTCACCGCAGAGTTCACGGTGAAGGTTTTGAAGCGGTGACACTGCGTCTGCGCTGATAACAGTGTGAAATTAAAATCCCTCTTTCTGATGACGACGAGAGCTGTTTCGCTAATCCTCAGGGGTTTGGGGATTTTTTTTTTTCACCTTAGTGTGCAAAGGGGACGAGTGGTGGTTAGAGGTGCTGGAGGGGCTAGGCTAGTGTTGGGAATCAAGAACCAGTACAGTCATGTTTTGGTTGTGAATTTAAAGGCTGAATTGAATTTTGTGAGAGGAGGAATCGGTATGGAGACAATAAATGCATTGCATCATCACAGTTAGTTAAATGCAACAAATATGTGCGGTGTGACCTATGCAGTCCAAATGGTGAACACATGATTCTCATTAGCTGGTTATTTTATATGAATTTACTATGAACTCATGTGCAACTCAGGTTATACTTTCTTTTTTTTTTATTATTATGTTAGTATGTTTGCCAAAGGAGTGTTTTTGTTTAAAATGCATTTATTGTGTTGCTAATAATAAATAATAGTATTTTTAATAAATTAATGTAAATAAAAACAATCATATAAATAAAATTTCATAAAATGTTTCTTATTCAGAAGTTTGGAGTCAGTAAGAATTTTAATTTAATTTAATTTTATTTTATTATTGTATTTTAATTAAATTAATTAATTAATTAATTTATTTTAAGAAATGCTGACAAGGATGCATTATATTGAACAAAAGTGACAGTAAAGACTTTACATTGTTACAAAATGTTTCTATTTCAAATAAATGCTGTTGCATAATAAATGCATAAAATGCATTTATTGTGTTACTAATAATATACATTAATGTAAATTAATGTAGATAAAAACATTAACAGTAATATAAGTGTTATTCAAGTTGTTTTTCAAAAGTTTGGGGTCAGTAAGGATTATTTTATTTTATTTTATTTTATTTTATTTTATTTTATTTTATTTTATTTTATTTTATTTTATTTTATTTTATTTTATTTTATTTTATTTTATT
>JAHKKF010519142.1:5678-25269 GCA_019740295.1 Labeo calbasu | reverse complement strand
AGGTCGGACTATTACAGCTGATCTGAGGTAAGACACTCATGTCAATCAACTATCGTGGGAGCGGCGTCTGTTGGTGTGACGCCACAACGACAGGCATCTGAGAATGGCTCGATTTGAAAAAGGGAATATTATTTTTACAGATGAATTAAAAACCACTGCATGTTTTTTTATTTTTTAAAAACATTTTTTTTATTAAAATCCTATGCAGTTAAAATTAGTTTATTAAATTTAAATGATTTATTAAATTTAAATGTAGGCTTAATTTTTATTTATTTATTTATTTAGATTTTTTTTAAACCCACTTATATATGGTGTTACTAAGAAAGACAGTAACACCACAGACAGTAACACCATAGACAAATTAGCCTATATAGACTTTTGTAAAATAGCGGCTGCCATCATGATGAGTTCAACATCAGTATGTATTTATCCAAATTTTGATGAAAATTTGTCACATTTGCAAGTTATCAACATAACAAACACAAATAAAGTGCGACATGAAATTGCCAGAAATTTAGCTAACTTAATGAAAATAAATAAGAAAGAATGTACGCACCATGCACTCCTCAGATCAACCAGCACCTGCAATGACCTTTACACACAGGAAACAGTCCAAATAGATTTCCCCCTTTTCTTAAAGGGGCGATATCCATAGTTGTAACACCACAGACATGAATTTGGGGGACACAACTTTTTTCTTAGATATAACAAAAAATGTATCTTTTAAAACAATTTAATAAAACATGTTAAATAAAACCTATATTCACAATATACCACTTTATTTGTGTTAAAAATGTTATATTGTTGCAAGTACATTCCATGAAACTTCTCTGAGGTATGGCAGGAACATGCATATTTTGTTACAAATAAATAGGCTATGTATTTTAAAACAAAAATGTAACTATTAACAGTGCACACATTGTTTACCCTACAGAATACAAACATGCAACCATTTTATGATTTATTGGTATTTAAAGTTTATTTCAAGTAAGAATGACCCCCATATAGTGGACTTCAATGGTGGCCAACGGGTTGACGGTCCAAATTGCAGTTTCAATGCAGCTTCAAAAGTCTCTACACAATCCCAATGAATAAGGGGCAAATCTAGCAAAATGATCTGTCATTTTCTTTAAAAAAATAGATGTGTATACTTTTTAACCACAAATGCTCGTCTTGCACTAGCTCTGCAATTCGCATGCGCGTCTGCACATTGGAAAAGTCACACAGGGTTAGTTCTTCACCTGAGTACTTCCAACATGATCTCATGATAAGTTGTATGTATTTTACATAAAATGTGGTTCTACAAAACGTACGTTACTTACGTTTTTATAGTCACTAAAATGTACCATACTGACGTATTTACACCATCTAAACGTACAATACTGACATATTAACAACACCTAAAAATGAATCATTATGAATGTTAAAAATCGCAGCAATTAATTAATTTTATTATTGTTGTTTTTAGTTGTCATATCAATGGCCTTATGTTTTCAATTGCACTATTGAATTGTTTACTCATTTACTTAAAATGAAATGATAACATTTCGTTCTGTTCTGTGTGATTTCTGCTGCCAGCTCCTTTCCAAGAATAGGCCTACATAATGTTAAACAAGACTACACTTTAAAAACTTAAAATGAATAAGATTTCTGCAATCGTTTAACCTTTACTTGTCATGTAATGTTTATTTTGTTTAGTCGGCAACATCAAGGCTCCAAAAGTATCCAAAATTTTTATCTAAAAAGCTTTCACATAGCGTGTAATGTGGCGACTTTACATTTGAATTGTTGTACTTGTTTCTCAGTCGAGCACCCTTTTGAGATTGATGTGCGTGCTTTTGTTCCCTTTTTGTTATGTTTATTTTGTTTGCCATGGGCCACAAAAGGCATTTTCCCCGACATGCCGTGACTAACAGTAGAACCATGAACACAATAAACACTCATTGGCTCTCGCCTGCAATCGTCACAGATTGCAACATGCCGTGTTTCTGGTGATGTGTGTTTGAATGATGCGCGCGCATTTACGGAGTGAAATGAAAAATAATCTGAATAATATTTTCAGCGATTAACAATTTAAATTCTGCTCTGCACCACACACAAACCTACTGTATTCCGCCAGAGAGGACTGCGGCTGCAACGCATCGTCATTTGGATTATTTTTGGTACTGCTTTTGACATTTTTGCAATACATAAATGATTGTAATTGCATTTATCTGTCTGTCATGTTTTTCTTTATATTGTGCAGAAAAAGTTATGGTTAGGCTTAGAGGTAGGAGTGGGATTAGTGACTATAAAACATATTTCAGTCAAATATGTTTTATATCCTTTTATATTCGCTATAAAATGAGTAGGCTTCGGTTTGGGGGTAGGTTAAAGGGTCTTAAAATCTAAATGCTTATTGATAAAATGATACAAATGCATATTTGCTATAAAATAGGTAGGTTTAGGTTTGGAAGTAGGTTAAGGGGTCTAAAAATGTAAATCACTTATTGCTAAAATGATAAAAAGGCATTGATACAAATATCTTAATCATATAAAAGATACAAAAATATTTTATGCTTTTTAGCTTAAAATGCGTAGCAATTTGTATGTTTTAAACGTTTAATACATCTAAATTGTACTTTTTAACATCATTAAAAAATACAAAAATGTACGTTTGTACTTGTAAATGTTACGTATTAATACCAACATACAGTATAAATAATGAGACCAGGCTGGTACTTCAGTTAAAAAAGGTAGGGTAGGGTGAAAAACTCAATGTCATTTTTTTCTCCAACTTCTAAATGATCTGACATTGTTGTTTTACCTTTTTTTGTAAAGGGCGTTTGACTTTTGATTTGTAAACACTGGGTCGGTACTTCCGATGTCATGCGTGCGTTATTACGTAATGCTGAAGTTGAGCTAGTGCAAGATGAACATTTGTGGTTAAAAAGTATATACACTCGTATTTTTTTTAGAAAATGACTGATCGTTTCACTAGATGTGACCCTTATTCCTCATATCTTGCATTGAAACTGCAATTTTAACCCATTGGCAACCACTTAAGTCCACTATATGAAGAAAAATCCTGGAATGTTTCCACAAAAACTTACATTTCTTTTTGACTGAAGAAAGAAAGTCATGAACATTTTGGATAACATGGGGTTGAGTAAATTATTAGGACATTTTTTAATTCTAAAGTGAACTTCTCCTTTAAGATCCCATAATGTACTACCGTTTAGTGTTGCGTTTTGTCATAGCAGTGTATGTGGGTGTAAGTGTTTATCACCCATCACATGCTCACACAGACTGAACTCCTTACTCATTACTCACAGACGAGAACTTCACACGCAGAATATGAGATGTATAAGCCTGTGTAGTTCTCTGCTATGTGGTCTGCAAATTAATGGAGAACAGAGGATGAAAGAGACACTGCAACTGACTGACACATCAATACCCTTTCTCAAGGTCAGAGCATGAGTTACTCTTGAAGAGATCAGAACATGCACATTGTTTTTCTACACAACACCTCCTCGTAAGGTCTGACCTAGCGGGTGATTCAGTGCAATGAGTCCTCGCAATAAAATCATGTGAAATGTAAAAGTGACATGCTGAATATAGACAGGTCAAGATCCTTAAGTCAAGACCGCATTAGGTTATTAAATATATAAAATGGACTGTCATTTAGTTCTGGCCTGAGTTTGAAAAAAAATCTTTTTATTTAATGCCAGGGGAGCACAAAGTAAGTTTGGGGACAGTGTCAAACTTGTGCTCAACTGAAAGTCAAATATGTACCCAAGTGAAAGTAGCAAACTTTCCACATTTATTCCTACCAAACTTTGAAAAAAGAATGGATTGCAAGGTCATGGGCAGAACTCCAAAGGAATGATAAAATCTCCAGCTTGAATAAATAGTAAGCCAATTTGACATCCAATATATCTGCCAAATATATATATATATATATAAAAAACATTATGCTTTTGAAATGGACTGATTACATTTGAAAACAATTGTTTTTTTTTTTTTTTGTTTTGTTTTTTAATCAGAAGCAACCTGTTTAATCTTCTCCTGATCATTTTCTCAATATCCTGACTATATTAGATTCTATTAGACACACCAGATGTTTACTGAAACCAATATCCTGAAACCCGACATATGCAATTATATCACATTAAATTCAGTTGTAACTGAGTAAAAGTACAAGTAATAGGTTTCAGTGTTACTCTGTGGCAAATTCCCTGGTCAACACTTTATTTTGAGGTCCAATTCTCGCTAATAACAAACCATTAACTATGACTTTTGCCTCAATAAACTTTTAATTTGCTGTTTGTTAATAGTTAGTAAGGTAGTTGTTAAGTTTAGGTATTGGCTAGGATTAGGGACGTAAAATATGGTCATGCAGAACATGTACTAATAAACAGCCAATATGCTAGTAATATGCATGCTAACATGTAGCTAGTTAACAGTATGTATTGGTTCCTATACTAAAGTGTTACCAGATCAAGATTGCATGACTGTGAAGTGTAAATATGAAAACTGTGCTATGCATTAAGTTTATGTGTAAAATATATCTCAATATCTCATACGCTATGTTCTGCGTTTCTTTATCTGGACAATGACTTATGCCCTTGTCATGCCCTTCCTTTGAATTAAATTCATTTTATAAGAAGCCTGAATGAAATCTTCAGAAATGAAATCAAGATAGATTCCCCCGGGTACCGAGTTCTTGAAATGTCATTCGAAACATCCAATGCATTTACATTTTGTCCATGGGAGACTTGTACTGTAAATGGGGCAGAGGGGAGGTGGTAGGCATATGCACTGGGACTCACCCACCACACATGAGCGCCATTAATGGAGGAGATGAAAGCAGGGAGTCCTGGAGGACCTCTGAACTCCAGCATCTGTATGCCTGGACCAGCCACTCTGTCTGATACATGACCAGAAAACTGATAAACCCAGAACAAACACAGCTTACATTCCAGAAAACAACATGCTCCTGCGTCTCTTATGTGATGTGAATGTTTGTTGTGGTCAGGAGGATGGATACAGACTTAGAGCTGTTAGTAATGTAACATTTAAGAGATGTAAAGAACATCACATCCCTAATATTTGCAAAAGGCCAGCCTGAGTGAAATGGATGATATCTACACAAAAACATTTGAAGATATCAAAGAAACTTAAGCTCTACTGAAAGAGCATCTATTTAACAAGATCAATGGAAACATCATGATTTTTGATCTCACTGTTCTTTTGCTGCATGCTAAACAGCTGGAGGAAATACAATAGCCTAACTATTGATTTTGCCCAAATACAACACAACACTAAAATATCTTTTTTTTAAATGTGTTTTTGATCATCAAGTTTCCCAATACGTCTGAGGTCAGCTCTAATTTTCACAACCAACATTTTTGTAAACATGTTTTTTGACTTGAATAACCAATCTCAATGTACACAACAATACAACCTATTGAGTAAATGCATTTCTTTAGTCTCGTTTTCACTAGTGTAAAGGTTAAATATGGTGGTTCTCACTCAAATTCAAAGTGTCTGTAATTTAAATCTCGCTACAATGCTAAGTTAATTTCCTTGAATGACAATTTGGTAACCTAAATATAAATGCAGTTGCACACAACGGTTCTAAAAAACGTGCTAATTTGGTCAACCAAGCAATAGAGGGTTTGCACTTATGTCAGTTACCTGGATGCACAGCCATATTGGAGATACTCAGATGTAAACAGCAGCATTGATTGCACGGTTAATGTACTACTGAATATGTTGTTCTGCTAATTTATGCTGTGCAAACCACGGGAAAAACGTGTGGAACCTGCTAAATCATATAGAGAAGGACTTAGTAAGCGGGAAAGGCACAATATTTTAACACGTAATATGTTATAATAAGTGGTAAAGATATGTACAAGCAGTATTAAAGGGATAGTTCACCCAAAAATGAAAATTAGATTTTTATCTGCTTACGCGCAGGGCATCCAAGATGTAGGTGACTTTATTTCTGCAGTAGATCACAAAGAAAGATTTTTATCTCAAACCGTTGCAGTCTGCCAGTCATATAATGGCAGTCAATGGGATCCACGGCCTTAAGAGCCAAAACAACAAACACAGACAAAACCAAATAAAACCCTGCAGCTCGTGATGATACATTGAGGAGTTAAAACACAAAACAATCGGTCTATGCAAGAAACTGAACAGTATTTATATCATTTTTTACCTCTGATCAAAACTGTCCTAATGTCCTGATGTCAAACTGTCCTGAGTGCATTCACAACAGCCGGCAGTGACGCGTCAACGTGCTCTGGCATGGTAGACGCATGCGCGAAAGCGATCTGTCGCACGTATACGTCACTCATTGTTTATACAGTGCAGAGATTGTGGGAATGACGGCTACTCAAAATGGTAATTACTTGTGCTTATCCTGATTGTTGCAACCGATTAAAAACTAAAAGATAACATTTGCTTGCACGAACTCATCCAGGAGTGTTGACTTTTCACCGACACCCAACTTTTGAGTCTGATCGCCGACTTTTGTGAACACCTTCAGGACAGTATGACATTGCAGTGGATCAGAGGTAAAAATTATATTTTTGATAAAAATGATACTGTTCAGTTTCTTGTAAAGACTGATTGTTTCATGTCTTAACACCTCAGTGTATCGTCACGAGCCGCAGGGTTTCATTTGGGTTTGTCTTTGTATGTTTTTTTGACTCTCAAAGCCGTGGATCCCATTGACTGCCATATGACTAACAGACTGCAACGGTTTGAGTTAAAAATCTTCGTTTGTGATCTGGTGAAGAAACAAAGTCACCTACATCTTGGATGCCCTGGGGGTAAGCAGAGAACATCAAATTTACATTTTTGGGTAAGATATTAGTCCAATATTTCACCTACCTGACCGGAAATGATAAGAACAAACATGAACGTTGTCAAGATTCTTGCCCTGGAAATCCTGGTTCAGTTTGGTCAACCACAAACTTTTGTACCCCAGACAGTTTCTTGCACTCTTCTCCTTGATTTGTTATAACTTTTGGCAGTCTGTAGTACTCCAAATGTTTTCGTTGTCCAGCTGATTAGTACAGCTCAAAACATGATTATAATTGACTATTTTCAGCAGCAATAAACAGCAAGAATTGCGAGCTCCCTTCGGTTCAGAGGCATTGTTTACGTTCTGTCCCGCCAACATGGCCGATCGCTGACGCGTCACTCTATATAAGCTTATATCTGTCCTCCGGTGTGCCTTCAAAACTCGTTTCCACCTTCTTCTTCTTCTTGTTCAATAGCCGTTCACTAATTAAGAGTATTACTGCCACCTACACTCTTAAAAATAACAGTGCTTAAAAGGTTCTTCACAACGACGCCATAGAAGAACCATTTTTGGTTCCACAAAGAACCATTCAGAACCAACTCTTTCTTAACTTTTGATAATCTGAAGAACCTTCTTTTGCCATAAAGAACCTTTTGTGAAACAGAAAGGTTCTTCAGATGTTAAAGGTTCTTTATGGAAAAATTTAGATAAAAAAAAGTTCATCTATGGCATTGTGAAGCACCTTTATTTTTACGAGTGTACTGTATAACTTACTCACTAAAACTTGCTAAAAAGACTAGTACGCTAAGCATCGTATTTACAACATGTAAAAAGCAAATTCTTTACTGTTTCTAAAACTTCACATTCATCACACACACCATTTTCATTAAATTCTGTTGAATTTAATAGTGTCCCAATCTTAATCTAGAAATCATTACTTTTTCCTTTCCATGCCTTCCATAAAACTGTTTTCCCCTACTGATTTTACAATGCTATAATAAAACTTACCTGTGCTGTTATTTTCCCACCTTTGTTGCCATAGTTTTATTATTTTCTTGTTAATCACTAATATTATCTCACTTCTTCCAAGAAGTACCTTAATATCCAGTTTTTCTTTAATGCTTTTCTTGCTGTCTTATTAGCTCTTTCATTCCCTACTATCCTGTTATATGTGCCAACAAATGTACTATTATACACTCTGTTTTCACCTTGTACAACAATCACTCTGTACTTTATCAGTTTTTGCAGACATTATACGGGTGAACTGTGTTACAGTAAATTAAGTTATTTCTATGTTTCTCAGGAATCATAACTCAAAAGTGTTCAAGCAGCCTCTGCATATCATGTAATTCAGATAATTATTTTTGTTCATTAGGTATTATATTAAAAACAATATTACTGTGCATAAATTAAAAAAAATATCTGGTTAATAGAAAAAAAACAGCTTGGTTAGAAAATTTAACTATATTTTATTCAATAGCATATGCAGTATAAGATACGTACTAAATATTGTTAAAGGGCTAAAATATTTTATTTTTATTTTAGATATATCATCCTGCCCTTTTTTTTTTAACACAAAAGTAAATTCTAAATCTAAAATAAGAATATGTATCTTCAAACTAAACATAAAAAATAAAGAAATCACAGCATTTCATACAATCATCATACATAAAAGATACAGAGTGACAGTGAGTCTGAGGATAAATATTTTATTACTGTTTGACATCTTGGGCTCAGGGAAGTTGCTTTCCTTTCCAGTTCAGTCTCTGAGGTCAATGCCAGACCATCAACACAAGCTCCAACATACATAAACAAACAAACATTTCAGGCTTTCACAATCAAAATTCCTTTCACAACTTGGGCTTTGGGCATTAAATCCTTTTGTAAACCAAATATGAAGGATATAGCCTATAGTGTATACCAACTTTTTAAAAGCTTGTTGAAAAAAAAAAAAAAAAACCCTCTTAGGAAAAACAAAATCTTCCAGTGGAGGTGAGTTACCTCGTTGCTTTCATGACTGGAATATAATCTCAAACATATATTCTTATCACATTCCAATGCGCATTTGTTTTCAACCCTTTTGGGGGAAAACACACAGCTGTCACTAGAAATAACCCTGAATTAAAGTCACTGTGCAGGTAATGCAGTAGCTCTTTCTGAATAATTGTAAATTCAATTTATATAGCACTTTCACAATCACAAAGCAGCCTTACAAAGAATGCCTCCCAAACCCCTCAGTGAGCCAGCCAAAAAAACTTTCTAAAAAGTTATATTCACAAGCTTTCCATGATGAAAGCATCAACTAATGAGACAAACAGTGGACATAAAAGGGTTCAGGATGTTCAGTAGTACTACATGAGTGAGATGAATTGGATAAATGATTTATATCATTAGGAGACACTATATTTAATGTATTCAAGCATGAATTTGAAAATCAAATCTCATCACTGGTCAGTGTGAGATCAAACATATGCTCAGTGTGGTGTATAAAATCACTCCGCAGACTGTAAATTCAACCAAACACTGCAGACCTTTGATGCTATGAGGTCTATGATACAATAAAAACACATATGATTGTAAAATCGCAAATGTATCCAAATGCAAATATTGCCATATTTCTGTGTGAACTGACTGAGACACATTGTTTTTCATACAGTGATGGTCCATCCTCTCTCTCTTTTCATCCCCATCTCTCTCTCTTTCACAGGTACAGGTATTATTCCAGCTCTGGCAAGAAAACAAACGGCCTACTCTAAGCCACTAGAGACTGCGTTCTCACAGAGGCGACATCAAGGGCAGACTCACAAATAAGCACAAACATACACACACACACACACTGGCCACGTTAAAGCCCGAAAAGCAATCCTTCATACACAACCTAGCAGCCTCTTCGGGCACAAACTTGAGCATCTAATCTTTTGTGAGTCCTGTAATCAATTGCTAGTCACAATTAAATCCATCAGCTCTGCCCAAGGTGCTCTCTGCCATGATGACACTAAAATCATTATTTCTGCTTATCACCTCATGCCCACATCAGCCCACTTTAAAAACCCTGTGACGTCAAAACGAGAGTTTTTTTAAGTTCCTCGTAAACTGAGCAAAAATATTGATGACTCATCCTGTACTACGAGTTTTGACCAATCAGATGCTTCCTAGAATGAGAAAGCACTAGCAAGTAGCAAATCATAAAAAAATGACTGTAACATACTGTAACTAAACCCTATTGGCCATTTAAACATGCTTTAAAATACATAGAATAACATCTGATGCAACACTTAAACAGTGTGCTGTTCTGAAAAGAAAAACTGTAAATGTGTTGATGTGATATTTTTTGGCAAGCAGAGAAAATCATGAAAGAACCTGATTTCTATGAGGATCAACAACGATAATTCTTGTCAGTCAGAAACCTCTTCAAATTTCAACAATAGACTCACAGTTGTAAATAGTACATTAGGATATGTTAAACATTTCATTGGACATCATGTTGCAATTCCACATTCACACCATACCCTGCATATTTAACCACAAAAAATGCTAACAGTAATATGTTTGTATAAAAATAGGGATGCGACCCTACACTATTTTCAAAAAAAGGTTAAAAGGAGGACAACAAGGTACAGACCTTTTTTTTTCCACACACTTGAAAATAGAAGTGTAAAAATAGCACATATCGACGTTGCACTCAAAGTAAAAAGTCGCATCGGAGAGCAGCAACATTATCCACAGCATTCTGGTTAGTGGGCTTTTCAGTGTCATGTGATCTCAGCATAGGTGATGGGATTCTGAAAATCAAACAAAGAAAATATAGTTTAACATCTGGGTCAATTGCACTAACTTGTTGTCTGAATCTGTAAAATGAATGTGAAAACATTAAAATGCAACTCATACGGAAGCCTGTTTCCGGCACTGAACACAAAATAAAAGGTTCTTGTGACTTTTTTTCTCAAAATTCTGACTTTTTTTCTCACAGTTGTGAGTTTACATCTGGCAATTCTGACTTTTTATTTCAGAAAAGTGAGATATAAAACAAAACAATTCTGAGAAACGAAGTCAGAATTGCAAGATACAAAATTGCAATTTTAACTTAATTTCTCGCAATTGTGAGTTTATATCATGCAATTCTGAATTTATAACTCGCAATTTCGAGTTTATATCATGCTTTGACTTTTTCTCTCAGAATTGTGAGTTTAGATCACGCAATTCTGACATCATAACAATTTCGAGTTTATATCATGCAGTTTTGACTTTTTTACATCTGGCAGTTCTGACTTTTTATCTCAGAAAAGTGAGATAAACAAAACAATTCTGAGAAATTCAGAAAAGTCAGAATTGCAAGATACAAACCCCCATTTGTGAGAAAAAGTTGTAATTGTAACTTAATTTCTCGCAGTTGTGAGTTTATATCATGCAATTCTGAAAAAAAGGCAAAATTGTGAGTTTTTGTCTCACAATTCTAACTTTATATCGTAATTCTGACTTTTTAATCACAATTTGGAGTTTATATCACTTAATTTTGACTTTTTCTCTCAGAATTGTTTATATCACGCAATTCTCACGTCATAAAACACAATTTTGAGTTTATATCACACAATTCTGACTTTTCTCACAATTGTGAGTTTATATCAAGCAATTCTAAGAAAAAAAATGCAGAATTATGAGTTTATATTTTGCGATTCCGACTTTATAACATGTAATTTCAAGTTTATATCATGCAATTCTGACTTTTTTCTCGCAAGTGTGAGTTTATATCTTGCAGTTCAGACTTTATAACACGCAACTGCATGTTCATATCACTTCTGAGAAAAAAGCCACAATTGCATGAAAAAAAGTCAGAATTACGAGATACAAACCTGCATTTGAAAGAAAAAAGTCGCAATTCTAACTTTATGTCTTGTAATTGTTTATATTAAGTAATTCTGAGAAAAAAGGCAGAATTGTGAGTTTATATCTTGCAATTCTGACTTTATAACTCGTAATTTCAAATTTATGTCACGCAATTTTGACTTTTTCTCTCAGAATTGCGAGTTTATATCATGTAATTTTGAGTTTATATCACACAATTTTGACTTTCTTTCTCACAATTGTGAGTTTATATCTCGCAATTCTGATTTTATTTCTTGCAGTTGTGAGTTTATGCAATTCTGAGAAAAAAAGGCAGAATTATATTAATTAGAATTTGAATTATATTAGTACAGTTAAATTGAGTTTATATCTTGCGATTCTGACTTTATAACTCGCAGTTTCGAGTTTATATCACACAATTTTGAGTTTATATCAAGCAATTCTGAGAAAAAAGGCAGAATTGTGAGTTTATATCTTGCAATTCTGACTGTATAACTTGCAATTTCGAGTTTATGTCACGCAATTTTGACTTTTTCTCTCAGAATTGCGAGTTTGTATCTCACAATTCAGATTTTTTTCTAGCAATTGTAAGTTTATATCTTACAATTCTGACTTTATAAGACACAATTGTGTTTGTATCACTTATGAAAAAAAAGTCAGAACTGCATGAAAAAAAAGTCAGAACTGTGAGATACAAACCCGCATTTGCAATTATGAGTGTATATGTCGCAATTCTGAGTGTATAACTCACAGTTTCGAGTTTATATCATGCAGTTATGTCTCAGAATTGCAAGTTTGTATCTCACAATTCTGATTTTTTTCGCACAATTGTGAGTTTATATCTCACAATTCTGACTTTATAACACGCAACTGGGCATTTATATTATCACTTCTGAGATAAAGTCAGAATTGCATGAAAAAAAGTCAGAATTGTGAGATATAAACCCACAATTGCAAAAAAAAGTCAGAATTGTGAGATACACACCCGCATTTGCGATAAACAAACTTTATTTCTCATAATTGTGAGTTTATGTCAAGCAATTCTGACAAAAAAAGGCAGAATTGTGAGTTTATATCTCGCAGTTCTGACTGTATAACTCGTAGTTTCGAGTTTATATCACACAATTTTGAGTTTATATCAAGCAATTCTGAGAAAAAAGGCAGAATTGTGAGTTTATATCTTGCAATTCTGACTGTATAACTTGCAATTTCGAGTTTATGTCACGCAATTTTGACTTTTTCTCTCAGAATTGCGAGTTTGTATCTCACAATTCAGATTTTTATCTAGCAATTGTGAGTTTATATCTTACAATTCTGACTTTATAACACGCAATTGTGTTTGTATCACTTATGAGAAAAAAGTCAGAACTGAGATACAATCCCGCATTTGCAATTCTAACTTTATTTCTCGCAACTGCATTTATATCAAGCAATTCTGAGAATAAAGGTAGAATTATGAGTGTATATGTCGCAATTCTGAGTGAATAACTCACAGTTTCGAGTTTATATCATGCAGTTATGTCTCAGAATTGCAAGTTTGTATCTCACAATTCTGATTTTTTTCACACAATTGTGAGTTTATATCTCGCAATTCTGACTTTATAACACGCAACTGGGCATTTATATTATCACTTCTGAGATAAACAGTCAGAATTGCATGAAAAAAGTCAGAATTGTGAGATACACACCCGCATTTGCGATAAAAAAAGTCAGAATTCTAACTTTATTTCTCACAATTGTGAGTTTATGTCAAGCAATTCTGAGAAAAAAAGGCAGAATTGTGAGTTTATATCTCGCAGTTCTGACTGTATAACTCGTAGTTTCGAGTTTATATCACTCCTGAGAAAAAAAGTCACAATTCTGTGAAAAAGAGTGCAGAATTGTGACATACAAACCCACATTTGCGAGAAAAAGTCTCAATTCTAACTTTTGTTCCCACAACTGTGTTTATATGAAGCAATTCTAAGAAAAAGGTGGAATTGTGAGTTTATCCTGCAATTCTACAAGTTTATATCACGTAATTCTGACTTTATACAGTAACTCGCAATTTCGAGTTTATATCATGCAGTTGTAACTTTTTGTCTCAGAACTGCAAGTTTGTATCTCGCAATTCTGACTTTTTTCTGACAGTTGTGAGTTTATATCTCGCAATTCTGACTTTATAACACGCAACTGCATGTTTATATCACTTCTGAGAAAAAAAAGTCAGAATTGCGAGATATAAACTCACAATTGCGAGAAAAAAGTCAGAACTGTGAGATACACACCCACATTTGCGATTAAAAGTCACAATTCTAACTTTCTTTCCCGCAACTGTTTATGTCAAGCAATTCTGAGAAAAAAGGCAGAATTATGAATTTATATCTCACATTTCTGACTGTGTTCTGAGAAAAAATAAATAAAGTCATAATTGTGAGATATAAACTCCCAACTGCGAGATACATACTGGCATTTGTGAGACAGAAGTTGCAATTCTAACTTTATTTCTCACAATTGTGAGTTTATATCTTACAATTCTGAGAAAAAAGGCAGAATTGTGAATTTGTATCTCGCAATTCTGAGAAACAAAAGTCAGAATTGTGAGATACAATGTTGCAATAATTTTTTTTTTTTATTATTCAGTTGTGGAAATGTGCTTTCAGTAAATTCATATATACAATCATTTAAATATAAGGTGAAGAATATGGCATGCTGACCATGTTATTGATTTCTCAGTATAAGGTCATACATGTCAGGGTGATACACATCATAATGAAGAAAAAAGTCACACAATGAAATTCTTACTCCAAAAAAAAAACAAAAAAACAAAAAAATAATAACCTAACAAAACTGCCTGACTCATTTGGAAAAAGAAAAATATAAAAAAACAGGACATGAAACAGGAAATGATTATTTATCCTTGCAGACCCTCAGATATTAGATAATTTGACCTTTTTATGACAAGGCAAAGTTAGTTTAGGTTGTAAAATGCCATGTAGTGCAACTATAAACCTAATGATACGTATGAATTAATAATTCAAGATACTTGAAAAACCTTTTGAAAATAATGACTAAAGGAACAGTTCACCCAAAAATTTTAATTTGCTGAAACAGACAAAGATGTAGGCAAATCATGCATGCATTCAGAGTAAAAAGATATATATTTTTAAGTAATTTTAACTATTCTAAAAAATGGGATAAAAATCTAAACCATATGAAATCTGACTTAAACAATAATTTACTTGCTCTATTTTTGGTGTTTGAGACTTGAGGAGTGTATTAGTCACTTGAACGCGAGTTGCTTTTCTACCTTCCATTTCACTGCAATGTTAAAGACCTGGCGCACACTTTTCTAAGGCTGCAAGGAATAAGTAATAACTACCTTAAAGATTAATGACGTAGCCTTGAAATAACCAAGTGTGGTGTGAGTGCTAGCCATGCATTGCAGGTGCATATGTCTTGGGCTTACACGTAATCTTGATGAACTGCCTCATGGAGCCCCTGGGCTCACCCTTATTTGAATCCAAAATGAATCCTGGGAAGTCATATTGAACTATTAATCAAAGATGGGTGGGAATCCTGTTGCTTGTGATGCATAATGGAGTTCAAAGGCGACAATATCTGCTACTGGACTGTGGGTTCATGACCTCAAGGGGACCGACTACCTGTTGAATATTGTATGGCAGCCCTGCTGAACAATGCTGTTGAATACTCAAACAATCAGCAGTGTATATCTGATCTGTGGACAGCTAGGTGAAAACAGCGATCAGTGGATGATACCGCAAAAGGAAGGTGAAGTGGAAAACCTAGGGTTTAAAATCATATTCATGTAAACGTGGAAATAAACAAAAACAACAAAGGATGTACATGTCTAATCCAACGTTTTAGTTCAAAAGCAGCATGAAGAAGAGATACATTCAGCTGGATGTGCCTATTTTTTTCAGAGACTGGAAGATAAACCCACTGACTAACTCTGATCTCTTGTGACACAGATACAAGAAATTCTGCCCTGAGGCAAAGCAGCCGAATGAACATACTGAAAAGAAATAATGGGATTTACTAGGAAAGAACATTTAACATTCAGAACATAATATTTAGTGTCCAAAGGCTGTTCATTGTGATGGCTGTCATCAAAAGTATTTTATTATTCTATAAAAGTAGCTCAAACAAGATTGAGTTTAGTACTCAAAAAAATAAAAAATGCTTAAAGGAAAGCACTATTTATCAAACAGCTGTTATTCCTCAAGATTTCATCTTTAAGACCCTCAAAACCTCTGATACCATTTAGGTTTTAAATTCATAGTCACAGTAAGAGTTAAAATTTTAATGCTGCAAACTGCAAACTGCCACGGGCAAAGTCATAAGATGACCCACATAAAGATGACATGTTGTTTTGCAAATTTTTAAAGTGCGAATGAATGATCTTGTACGAGACATATGTAAGAAGCTCATCTATATAAGAGTTAAGGCCTTTTAGACAAAGGATGGTAAGTATGATAACTACACAATTCTAAAAATCTAATAATTCTAATACAATCAGAGTTGCATAAAAAAAATGTCTTGGCTCTTCTAAGCTTTATAACGGTAGTGAATTGCTGTGAGATTCAATAGTTCAATAAAGTGCATCAATCCATCATAAAAAGTACTCCACATGGCTACAAGGGGTTAATAAAGGCCTTCTGAAGTGAATCAATGTGTAAAACTTTATAAACTGTAACCTTTAGCTTCCGCTAAATGTCGTCCAAAAGTGCAGAGGAGAGAGCAAAACAAAACACCAGTCAGGTGGTGATTTGTAAAAAAAAAATGTTGGAGGATTTCGATATAAACCATGAAGTACAACGGTGTTTTAGTGCCACGTTAAAAAAAGATTACGAGATTAAAGTCGTAATATTTTAAGAATAAAGTTGAAATTACGAGAATAAAGTCAAAATATTATGAGAATAAAGTCAAAATATTTAAACAATAGAAGAGTCTAAAATTATGTTAAAATTATGAGAATAAAGTTAAAATGTTCGAGAATTAAATAAAAAATACAAGAAGAAAGTGTTTCGAGAATAAAGTCAAAATATTTTAAGAATAAGGTCAAAATTATGAGATTTTATTCGCAGCAATTACGAAATTAAAGTTATAGTTATATAGTTAAAGTTATAATAATTTGAGAGTATATTCTTGCCTATGGCGAATGCAAATGGTTCGGAATGGGAGTACCGGGAGAAATTCCAAAGTCTCAGCTTTCAAAATATGCCAGTTTTATAGCAAAATACAAATAATACGTCTGTTACAATAATGTTGTTTTTCACGCTCTTTCACTGGTGTGACAGATCACTGTATTCGCCTCAGTTTAAGTGCCATGTAAATCAGTCTTCTTTCTAATTACAATAAGACACTGTTTCAATAAATTAGGCTGTTTACTGTTTTTTTAATTCCTTCTGATGTTTTTCACGTTTATATTATAAACTTGAGATAAAGAAGAAAAACATTTAGAATCTGTATTTCGTGATAAAACTGACAGAATTTGAAAGCTGAGCTATATTTCGAAATATTTCGAGATATTTCGTTTTTTTTATTTTTTAACGTGGCACTAAAATGTTGTTGTTCAAGAAGAGACTGGTTTACCTTTACAAAAAAGAAACTTTGCTTCCTTCGCTCCTCTATATACGTATATTTTCTTACAAAAACGCATTGATTTTTTATTTATTTATTTCTTTTTTCTTTATTTACCTCCCAGAGCCGTGTGGAGTACTTTTTTTGATGAATGGATGCATTTTATTGGACTTCAAAATCTCAACAGCCATTCACTGCCATAAAAAATGCATGGGAGAGCCAAATATTTTTTATATAGCTCAGATTGCATTTGTCTGAAAAAAGTCTGAAACAGTACTTTCTTGTAAAACTTCAATAATCTTTATAACTTTGAAAAATATTTTACAGTATATCGTTAATAATGTAATTTTAGATAGAAACCTGCCACTTTAACAAGGTGCTCTAGTGTACATTCTAGTGTACATGAATGCTTATGTTCGAATACCTGGGACGCTATGTATTTCTCCATAGTGTGCTCCATCCTGGGCTGAGTGATCATGGGACCACTGGACACACTCTCCTCCGGCGGTATCTCTCCCAGTAAAGGCTTCCCTTTGAAATTTTTCACCACACACACCACCTAACACAAGAGCGGCCGTAGGGAAAACAAAAGGAAAGAAGGAAGAGAGGGAAGTTTTACACCTCTGAAAGGCTTTTTGTAGCACACATACACATGTATAGCTTTTTACAGGCTGTAAATGATGATTTATGTAAGTCTTGAAAGGGCAAAGATGCTCGCATGACTTGTTGCCCCAAGTAAAAAGGCTCTGTGCTCTTTCGGGAGGGAGGAAACATGCGAGTTCATGTCCTGGAGGAGATTCATCCATTATCGGGCCGAAATGAGTACTTTCAATGAGACACTACAGGCAATGCTCTGCCTCTGCAAGACTGCAGCATAGCACAAGGGAGGGTTTCAACAGAGGACATCTCAGGCCGTTCTCCACTCACGGAGCCTTAAGTTGAACTAAACAGATGGAGGAATTCATTTTCTGCACTGTGTGTGCTGCCCTTACCATTTTATAAACCATATGCAGCAAGGCTTAACAATAAGGATGATGCTGGGCCAGTCTGAGAGGTTCTGTTACTCATTTGAGAGTGCTGTGTTGTCATTGTCTTTTGCTTGCTGATAATGTATGTATTTTTATGTCTAAAAAGTCAAATCATTTTTTGTGATTTTTGTGATGTACAGAACATTGTGGTCGAATAATGCTTATGCAATGTCCAGTTGGCTATAGCTGTAGTTTTATCACAACAGAAAGAATATCTTGCAACACTTTACTATTTAGCTGAATCCTATTTAGCTGAAAAATATTTTTGTACCTTTCTGGTTTTCTGAGAATAAAAACTGCTTCCAAATATCTGTCCACTGTAGTGACCTCCATGTGTGAAAGGGTTAATTGAAATAGTCATTGAAATATTCACTCCAATCTGAACACTGATTCATTCAGGAACAAAACAAGTGACTAGCTGTGTCCAAAACCGCATAAAAAACTTTGTGATTATTTTGCTTTGTGATATGTGCACTTCAGAATCTCTTTGGAAGTTGCAGATCTTCTGGGTACTTTGCACATACTGTTTTAGGACTACTATGAATTCACACACTTCTTTTCACATACCACCTATCACCTGCTGCAGTAATAGCCCTTATGAGTGAGTCACTGAATCATTCACTCTGATTCAAACACTGATTAATTTAGGAATTTGGCAAGTGGCTTCTTGATGAGTGAGTCATTGAATCATTTACTCAATCAATTCATTCAAAATGCTAATTCATTTAGAACTGGAAAAAGAGACTATATTTATATTTGAATCATTAAATAATTTACTCCAATTTGAACACTGATTTATTCAGGAATCAAACAGTATCAGTGTTAATTCCGTTGACAAAAAATATTTGTCATGATTTTTGTCAACATTTTTTTCACAAACGAAAACAAGAAAGGAGGGTAGATGCACACATTTCAGCTGTAATGCTCTGATCATACGTTTACATACACTTGTTGCACAGCTCATAAAACGTCAAAAAATTGTCAGCATCTGGGAAAAAGAGAAGAGCAGACATATGGATAAATTTGAAAAGCGTCACAACGTGAAAGAGCACTTAATTCGGTCCGGTTTTCTGAGCCCACACAGCCGAATCACGCACACAGAAAAGCACCTCTTAAACAGTGCACGACTAAAACTAGACTAAGATTAAAACAAAATGGTATTTTAGTCCAAACTATGACTAAAACTAAATCAAAATTTGCTGTCAAATTAACACTTCTGCATATTTCTCAAAGACATTCTGCTTTGGCTTAATTTGGAACTATTATTTTCTCAGTTGATGAACTAATATGCTAATATTCTAACAGCCCTCTTGCTTTTATTATATTGCTTAAAGTGATAGTT